>JAODUK010069714.1:0-16614 GCA_027564635.1 Typhlichthys eigenmanni
TGGATTTCTATATTATCAATAATGTAGTTATCCGATTAATCGAAGAGATAATCGATTAATCGAAAAAATAATCGATACATTAATCGACAAAAAAAATAATCGTTTGGTACAGCACTAGTAAGAACACACTAAGACAGAGGCTGTACTATATGCAGGTAGGTTGTCCCTCAACTGGGTTCCAGCCTTTGTGTTGGCAATACCAGGCAGCCTCACAGAGATGTATGATCTTAATTTGTATGAGACCTTTGTCTGCCTTTTTCATATGCATTTGTTTATCGAATGAACTATTGAGATTGAAAGAGCATTTGAGGACATTACGTGACAGTTAAGTCTAATTCAGTTGAAAACGTAGGCCATAGATAAAATGCAATTAGGAATGAATCTCTTCATTAACACCATCGTCTGACTGACCCAAAACAAACCCACTGGCATAGCTGTAAATACACAGGGCTCCCCAGTGAGTCCCCTGGGCTCAGAAGATACCATCTCGCATGCTCCAGCAGGGAAATAAATCCTCTTTACTTGGCCAGTACTGGTCAAGCCATGATGTAAATGAGCTTAGGAAGCCGCTCTTGTTCTTGTATGGGCGTTGGGGTACTACTCATCACTCACAGCAACACTGAGCCCACGAAACGCTGCTGTCCAAGTGGCATGAAGGCTGTATGAATTACATTACCTCTCCTGTTTCCTCTCTACCTAGGTCCCTCCCCCCCACCCCCCCTCCTCCTCCTCCTCCTCCTCCCCGGCCTCCTTCCTCGAAGCGACGGCGGTCGCCATGGAGAACTCGTCGGTGGCATCCGCCTCGTCCGAGGCGGGCAGCTCTCGCTCGCAGGAGATCGAGGAGCTGGAGCGCTTCATCGACAGCTACGTCCTGGAGTACCAGGTGCAAGGTCTGCTGGGAGACAAGGCCGACGGCGAACTGGATGGGGACAACGACAGTAAAGTACCGCAGGTGGGAGCCCCCCCCCCCCGCGGCGCACGTTTACGTCAGCTTGCTGTTGCTGCGTGTAAATGTGGAGTAGCTGTCGACCCGGCATACGTACTGACACACATGACACGGAGGTGGAACCTCTCAATGTTACCGTCCAGCTGAAATTAAATAGATATTAAGCTTATGCCTGATAGTACGGAGAACAACGTTGGAGTGTATATGCATTTAGTAGGAGCAAATGAAATGTTAATGGGAGTTCCTAGGGGTTTCACGTGCGTTTACTTCCAGAATCTGTCAGAAGGTTCTTACACAAAGTTAAATGCAAAGCCTGCCACTCTTGCCAAGAACATTGCATGTTTGAAACATGAACCAGAACAGAGTTGCATAGGGCTTTGGACAACGTATTTGTCAATGAATTGTACAGCCCGTGCCAGCTAGCTACAGCTAGCCTCTATTCACAGCAGAACACTGAGGTGGGTGGTTCTGCCTAGGCAATAAAACCCTCATGCAATAAAGAATACATGCAATGGAATTTGAGTAGGTTTTAAACCGTTTATAAAGTTATTTTTGCATCTGTGTCATAACATTACTATTAGATGACTATACTAAATGTCATTAATTTCTTGTTTATTAAATCATATAGGCTTTTGTTGTGAATTGTCCTCTAGGGAAGAGAAAATATAATATGCAACTTATTGTGAGTCACAAATGTGTAGTGTGTAAATATGCTGTATGTTCCGATGGCATCATCTTTATTTCTCCTCATCAGTGGGCAGAGGAATGCAACGACAAGAAGGATGGGAGCTGGTCATCGTCACGGGGGAGGGGCTCTTTCAAACCGGTATGTCTGTGTATAGTACAAGTCCAAACGTGGAGCGACACCCAAGAAATATCAATGATTGTGTATCGTCAGGGGGTTATTTGTACAGGCTTTGCTGTATATAAATCCAATGATTTGCAATTTTGTTAGTTCTATTTATTTTAATGGAAATTTTTCAAGGTAAAGTTAACCGTAATTATAGTATTGCCAGCTGTAATCACTTGCCTAGCCATTGAAAGGTTGTTTGAGTATGTGGTAGCACTAATAGGATTTAGTCTAAGCTGCATTTATATATAACGGTTTAGCATGTAATGAGGGATGCTCCAGGAAAAGCCGGTGAGCTTTTGACCTTTGCTGAGCCATACTTGGAGCCATCACACTAATGCCCTCTCTGCTTGCATCTATGTGCTGGGGGTGAATATGGAGAGATGCCCCACCACAGTAGCCACATGTTTATCAGCTGCTACAGCACTACAGTAGACGGATGCACTCTGATGTGGCCTGGTGTGTCCCATTAAGTTTACTGTGTAAACGCAGTCTCACTGAGCCTGTGCACTGTATGTGTTGGTGTCATGGTTGTTGCTGCTGTCTATACACTCTTCAAGTCTTGCCCCCAGAGAATCTTGTGATTTTTAGCATAGCATTAGCAAGCATAGCAAAGGCATGGTTGTGTTTTTGTTCGTTCATTTATTTTGATACAGTGTGTGTGTGTGTGTATATATATATATATATATATATATTGTTTTGCTTGTGAGTAACAGGAGGAAATGGGATGCCTAAAATTAGCTCCTGCTTTCACTGAGATGTTGTTGTTGGCCTGGCTCGATGCAGCTGAAGGCATAAGCTATCAGGGACATGAATTAAGTGTTTTGCGTGTTGTGTTAGCAGTGGCAGTTCCATAGCTGAAAGGTCAGAGAGAGAGGGTGGAAATCTGTGTACCCATAACTCATTGATCTAGTCTTCATTTGGCTTACTGATGATCTTGCATACGAGGACAGACACACACTGTAGAGCCAGGAGTCAACTAGAATACCCTGACAAATAGACAGACTAGCTGCCTATGACAGATAGAATGGCTTTGTGGCTGCTGTATTCAGCGTACATTTTACCTTTACTCAGCAAGGCATGATAAGCACACAGGCTACTGTTACCAGTGCTGTCAGCATTCTTCGGGGGGGTGGGGGGGCAGAATGTCCCACTACATCTGTTTGTTTTTACTAAATTTTCACACTTGCTGCGTTTACCTGGACCCTAATATTCAACTAACTGTATACACATCAGAAGGCAGAACAGAAAGGCCCAACTCGATTGAAATTTAATTCGGAAGCAGTAGTGTAACGTTGGTTCCATGAAGAAGAATTCTACCATGTAAACTGTTAAACGTGATTACTTCCTGGTTGCGTTCTTCATCCATATTGTGCATCAGCATCACTACTGAAATTCACTTTGTGAAAATGGTTTGGCAATGCTCCATTGGGAAGGGTTAACAGTTGTTTCCTCATACTGGGCGTAGACCTCTGGTTGATTTTGAAACTATTGGACAGCATTTAACCAATCACTTGTTTTGGTCTTCCACCATTTAGAAACGCGCTAATCCACCCTGATTGGTCCGCCAGCAGGGTGGTTGTGAAAACGCTAACGCCAGGTGCCCACCAAATGCGTTCAATGTGTTGCGCCAGAAGTCATTCATTGTCAATAGGGCAGTCCGAATCTATGCGTTGGGAGTGTCGCAATGGTCTGCGTTGCATTTCGAATGTCGCATGCTTTCAATATTCTCAACTCTTGCGTTTTTTTGACATACGGCAACATACAAGATTCAACTGGAAGTTTTGAGAAATATTGAAGTACTACTACTAGCCTAATAGTACATTAAAATAACAGTTTGTTTTTAAAGCAGGGGTAGTCCTTAGCGCTTGTTTAATAGCCTAACTAATATATTTCTTCCAGTTTACATAACTAAAATGTTTGTTATATGGCAGAGGAGAAGCCACTGCATGGTTGAGACGCCTGAGACTTATGCCAAAGACGCTTATATATTCAGCAGGCACTCTCAAATGAATTACTGCACATGTAGTACCGTAGCAGAGAATAATTGTGCCATTGCAATTTTGCGAAACTTCATTCAATAGTAGTAGCGATATGCCCATATTAAACGAGTAGTCTGGCTGCAATGAAAAGTGATGCCAACTTATGTTGCAATTATTGCAACTGCAATAATTGTCCAGTTACTCTGGGTTTTCACTCTAATTAGGAGACTAATATTACTAATCAGGAATGTTTTTATAGACTATAGGCTACACTAAACATCCAGAGATTGGTCAGTTAGGCCCTGTGTCCAAACTGCGCTCTTTTGAGTCTTTTTTCAGATGTTCCCAGTGAGGGTAGAGCGTATGCATGCAGCATTCGCGGGAGAAAGCGTTGCACCCAGCGTATTTTTCACAGCGCTCTGTCTCTATTGTGCAGCCGCTCTGAGCGCTTCTAGTTGGAAACATCTGAACGTTTCAGAAAGGCACCAGTGCCATCACTGCAGCTTTTTTACCACTCGGATGAGGCAGCACCCATCACCGTGGTAACCCACACGTAGTAAAGTCAGGTCGAGAGGAGAAGCTAGTCTACCGTGAGCTGTGTGTTGACATGCCACATAATTCATATCAGAACAGGGAAAGGCATGTGGATATCATTCACACTGAGTGTTGCTTTATAGTGCACTATTATAGTGCACGAGTGGACACTTCAAACACAGTTAAGTGTATCTTTTCATATAGCATCTTCGTCAGTGTGTCTCATTTTTCTTTCATCTGTCCTCCCTTTCACACAAAAGCGCAAATCTTCTTTGGCCATTTTAATACACTGTAACCATGTTTCTTCTCTCCCTCTCCACCCCCCTTGTGTTCCTGTAGGATGAATGGGAGCACAGCAGCAATGGCAGCACAGGATCCAGACCCAGCTCTGGGTCCAGACCAGGGTCCTGCTCTCGCTCTGGCAGCAGGGGCCGAAACAACCAGGTCAAATGTCCTGCAAAGGTACTGTTGTCTCTCTCTGTCTAGCTCTCTCTGTCTCTCTGTCTCTCACTCTGGGGGGAAAAAAAATATATGTATACATTATATACATTAAACATACATAGAAGTAATAAATATAGTATGGGTACAGTTTTTACAAATACTGACACATCCTTATTGACATGAATGCATGGTGATTGATGCAGGGGGGAAGTCAGCCACAGTCTCTCATGTTGTGACAGGCTGTCACATAACGTGTTGCTAGCCTACAGCACTCCCTGATGTCTCCTAGTAGGAACACTAGTTGGTCTTGGTTGGGGAGCTTCTCTAAAACTGTTGGGGGTATTGGGTGGGTTTAAAACTGACTGAAATATTGAATTCCAAGATGGTTGTATTTTGTGCCTCTTGTCTCTGTCTCTCACTCTCTCTCTGTCTCACTCTGTCTCTCTGTCTCTCTGTCTCTCTCTCTGTCCATTTGCAATTATCATTTGGTAAAGAAATGTTTGTGGCGTGATTGTCACATGTACTGTACATTTACATGCTTTTCCTAGAATGGGAACAGAGACGGGTCCTTCGACATTCTGGGAACAGACATCTGGGCTGCGAACACCGTGGACTCACATGGGTAAGTGCCATGCTGCCAGTAAATGTGTACAGGTTAGTGAGCCTTGAGTTCTCGCAATGGTCTCTTAAAAGGTATACAAAATAACTTTATGTATGCTAACGCTTGGATCGTTGGAGACACAGACTGTTTGGACTATCTCACCATTTTCGATTTTAGTTTGGAGTTGAGAGATTTGAGGGTCTTCACCAACCATTTTCTTTTACCCCGCTCTCCAGACCAACCAGACCAACCATCAATAGATTTCACCACAATTGCATCTGCAGTCGTTTAGCAAGAGTATTTAAATTGAATGTGTCTCAAGCCAAGCTTGAAATATCCTTGCTCAGACCACTGCAGTGCAAAGACACTGTGGCCTGTGCAGATAGGACAGAGCAGTAGGCCTGGAGGAAGAGAGAGAATTAAATGAAGCTCTGTGTTTGTGAGCTTGCTCCTAACTGCCTTTCACTCTTCATAGTGCTCAGTTACTGTACTGTACACACTCCTCTCTAAAAAGGCATGTTGGTATGCATCAAAATGAAAGAAACGTGTCTCCCGCATGCGGTGTTGCTGGAGGCGAAACGGGTTGTCATGGTAGCAGGTGCGCGGCAGCCTCACTTGCCTAAGTTCCGGCCACGCTGGCACTTCTGACCACGCACAGAAGTCAGTGGCGGGGGATGCAAGCTGCTGTTTCCATTAAAGGTATAGTCGGCTATTGCAAGCTAAAATGTAAGCTAATACACGTTTTGTCAAATTCCAGAAATATCTCCTTGGATTCCGCTAGTTTACCGTTCTCTGAGCCTTTTTGTAGTTGTCAAAACACAATACAATGTGATTTATAGAATGCATGTGTTCTCATTCAAGGATTAATTATTTTTAATTCAGTCTCTGGCCGTCTGTTTTGCCATCGCAAAAAGAATGTTCTTGTTTGGCTGAGAAGCTGGTGCTAGTGTGCCATCTAGTGGCAGAAAGTATAGAATAAAAGACTATTCTACAGAACGAATGTAATCAAGGCCAGAAAAAAATCCCAGATTATACTGCTCAACGGAAAAAATTATGATAAAACCGCGATAAGAACCGAACCGTGGATTTGGTGAACCGTTATACCCCTTCTTAATATCAAGCATCTTTCTACAGCATCGCTGACTCCACCTTTTAAAGATACTAAGATACTACAGTATCTCATGAGCTCCGCGTGCGCACATTGCTGGACTGTCACATTGTTCTTGTCCAGTCAAAAGTGTCACCAGGCGGCAGCAGCAGCGCGGTGGCAGAGCGGTACATGACACTTGGTCACGTACCACTAGGAACCGACGTGTTTGATTTGTCATGTTCTGGTTTAACGACAGTGACAGCCACAGGCATCTGATGCAAGCAGGGGGAAATCTGCACTTTTTCACCTCGGCAACACTGCATGACCCAACGTGGACGACATCTCTTTCTGTGCGTGCGTGCGTGTGTGTGTGCATGAAGTGCTTGACCATGTGTCTAATGGTGTGAGCAATGGACCTATAGTACAGTATTTAACAGTCCTAGAACCCATCGGGTGGTGATTGTTCACTTTACTCATTGCATGCTGGGGTCTCCAAATGCATCAGTATGTTACTATAGATGATGAGGGGTTCTACAGTATCTAACGGTGGCTAGCTGTGTGATTGTCACATCATAGATGATCGTTTTCCCTACCAGCTTCTGTCTGACTGTATGCCAGTGTATTTCTAAGTGTCGTAGCCGTGCTTCTCAACCTAGTTGACCCATTGCCTAGCACAGCAGACCCCAATCCTGGTCCTAGACGGCCGCCAAGCCATTCATTAGAATCAGCTGTGTTGGAGCAGGGAGACGTCCAAAACATGCAGGGCAGCGACCCTCCAGGACCGAGCTATAGAATAACTCCCCCTTTTTTTTAGTGTTTAATTTCTATGGTCACCGCTAGAACAGCAGACCCCCTCTGTCACCATGTTTAGCGTGCTAGCTGCCTTTAACCGCGAGTGTCCTGCCGTCACCATGGTTATAGGGGCGCCGGCTGGGAAGTTCAGCCCGAGAAGCTGGACTTCAGCCAGTTCCACAGGAAACACTACAGGGGAACGCAGAAGCACCTGCCGCACATCGACCGCGAGGGGTAAGAGCGCTCCTGTGCTGCCTGCCCCTGTCTGTCGCGAAGGCTGCGACGCGCTTTCTGACTCTACCGTTGTTCTGTGTCAGGGTGATGAAAAGCCAGTTGGAAGAGGACGATGGCATAGACATGAATGACATGGAGAGAGTTCTCCCTCACCTGCACGCAGTAAGTTGCTCACCCTGTTTCTACTATTGATATCGCACCAACACTGTAAAGCTCCGGTCCCTGCGGCTTGTTAAACTTTTCTGCGAGGTGTGTGAGAAATGCCTTCCTCCTATTACCACACCAGTGCCTTTTTTTTCTATGTAGTTGTTGGTAGAGATCTCCCTCTGGTGGCAGAGTGAAGAAAGAGCAGGTACCTACTGATGCAGTGTACACTGGTAATATGACGTGTATGCAAGAGATCACATTAATCCTTGCAGCACCAAGAATATGTTTTAAAGACAATACATGTATTAAAGCTTATAAAAGTTTAAATACAAAATCTGAAGGTAGCACATAACCTGAATGTTGGGACTCAGGAAAGCTTAGTATTTATCAATATAAAGTAAATGTTTTTTGGAAAATAAGTATAGTATGGGGTGAATCATGTAAAGCAGAGTTATAATCAGAGAAATATATAATTTTTTGTCCAATGTATCTTCTGTCACACCTCTTGGTGAGTCAGTCTACTGTACACAGCTATTGCTTGAGGAAAGGGAATGGAGAGTTTTGTACTGACCCCTGGTGGTGATATTGAAGAACTACATGTATCAACTTAAGTTTGAATGTGGGTGTCGGAAAAAAGGTGTTGGAAATATTGATCAAATAAAAATAAAATCTCAGATACATTTAGAGGGAAACAATTACTTTTTGTGCTTAATTAATTAATTAATTAATTAATTAATTAATTAATTGATTGATTGATTTAATGCGCTTTGATTTGAAAACAATTTACATTTGCTGTATATAGAGCATGACATGAACCATTCATGAAGGGGAATTGGTTTATACTGTACAGTTTGTCTGTATTCTGTATTCTATGTCTCTTGCGGACATCTTTAGCCATCATGTCTCCCGCCTCTCATCCTGTTTTACGATCTTCAGCCTTCTTCTCCCTCTTAGTTTGCGAGCATGTTTACATTCACATGACGTATTCAAAACAAGATGGCTTCTTTTCATGGTTTCTCAGCCGAAGATGCCTGCTTCCTTTGGATTCAGTTAGGACCAGAGTGGTCGTCTGGGTTGCTCTGGGTTGTACAGTGTGTGTATTGGTGCCTAGACACGGGAGGGTCATTGGGGCAGGGAGCTGGGAAAGGCCCTGGTTGCTTAATCGTCCACTCTTCCTCCTCATTCTTTCTTTTTTTGTGTTTCTCTCACTCGCTTACTCTGATTGGCTAATGTGGAAACAACATGAGATCACGCTGAGCGAATGAGAACTCATTCTGCATAGAAATGTGAATCAGGTATCTCAAATATTTGTTTTGTTTCCTATACACTACATTATCAAGCTTAAAATTATTCACCATGTTGTTTCTTAGCTTAACCCCCAACGTGATCAGAATATTAACTACAGCATATTAATGGTCAGGTTATAAACACCAATTTTAAAAACCAAACCTTTAATCCTCACGGGCTTCTGAAAAGACCTGACAACCTTTCTGTGGTTGGTTTGGGGGGGGGGGGTCCCCGGGTCCCCAGGTCCCCAGGTCCCCACATCCCAGGCTGAGAGCCAGTTATTTAACACCTTTTCCTTCTCTGACCGGGCTACTGTATGGGGCAGCCACGTCACCCAGAGTCCCTCCTCCTCTTCCTACACTTCCTGACTACTTCCTGTTTCATGAGCCAGAATAGACTTACAAAAGGCCATGGGATGTGGAAAACCTCCGGACTCTCTGTGTGTGTGTGTGTGTGTGTGTGTCTGTGTGTGCGCGCTCGTACCTAGAAAGGAAAGCAAGCCAGGAGAAAGGGCTTCCTCCCTCGGCTGTGACTGCCAAGAGCCTGTCAATGGGACCTCTATTGGCCCCTGTGGAATGTTAACACGCACACCCACGCACACACACGCGCCCACACACACTCGCGTAAGAGCCACTGTCCTGCTACAATCTAGTCAGGTTGTGATGAAACAAGCGCGGACAGGTCAGAGGGAAAATTCCTCTCCAATGGATTCATACACAGGAATGGTCTATAAAAGAATTCAAAGCATGCGTGCGTGCATGCATGCATGTCTGTTGTTTGTGCACTCGCACACATGCGCACACACACGCGGTTATCGTCTTGTTGTATTTGACCAATAGTGCACTCCAGGTAACATGTAAGCACCAATCAAACATATTGTGTGTGCCTACATAATCCTCTTAAAAACAGTTTCCTTTTCATTTGCAGCAGCATAACGTCAAACTGCTTGCCTCCTGGTTTAATGCGAAAGTAAAGCCAAGACTCACCCTGTAGCGAAATGGGAATGCACGTCCATTGTTTTCTTAATTTTCTTTACACATAACAGATTTAACACTACTCCCCCTACTGGACAAACACGGAAGTGCAATATGCTTATTTTTTATTTTCTTATATTTTATTCAAAGGTGGCACACTATAATCCACAACAATAAGCAATGGAATATATATATATACATACATACATACATACATACATACAGTAGAAGTCCTTTTAATTCTATAGTAATATAAGGATGTTCCTAGCAGTGCATCATTTGCCAGTACCACTGTAGTGCATAGCATAATGAACCCGTTGAACATAACGCTACTTAGACTAAAGAGCTAGTTGGCTAACCTTTACTTTCAAGTAGGAACAATTACTTCTCCCTTTAATGATTAATGAAGTGCAGTATGTTCAATCAAATCAAAAGAGAGGAAAAGCAACTCAACTTATCACGTCTCCCTTTTTCCCATGAGCTGAGCAGGCTTCCGCTTTTCATAAGTTTGTGTAAGTGTTTCATACACTTCCTTGCAAAGGAAAAGGAACGTGTGTGATTGTGTGTGTATTGGACTGGACGTTATTCCTGTACGGTGTCATTGTATTCCCAAGCTCACGTTGCCGTGCTGTTATCAGGAGTCTAGGCTCCAGTTGAAAGCAATATTATATCCTGATCTACTAAACACCTTTTCAATGTAATCGGCCCACCTGCAACCAATCAGATCGAGACAAACGTTATGTGGGCATCTCTGGGCACAGGCATTCAATTGCTGTGGCAACTACCTTCTTGGGCGTTGATTAAGCCGGTGGTTATCTAATGTTTTGATGGGGGAGTTCCCAGGTCTCACAGTGCTCAATGTTAATACACAGTATAGAAAGATTTGAACAGTAAAGTTAAGGTGACCTCCTATGACATTTTCCACCGTCGCACATATGAGGGATTCCATTTGGCGTCGCTGTCAAAATGGTGGAACGGAGTTACTGTAGGAATGCTGTAGTCACATACAACATTTGATTGTCAGGGTTACAACAAGGAAAGCCGCACACAGCGCATCTGCTGTCATTTAGTTTTGTGACACAATTTGGACTTCCTCTGACAGCTCAGGGCACCAGACCAGGGTGACTGGGGGGGGCAGGTCAAGGAGAACTGCTAGCCAGTGCGGACCCATCCGGTCTCCCAATGCGCGGACAAAAGCAAAGCGAGGGTGGGAGAGGATGGCGGAGGAGTCTGGAGCTGAACAGTGCAGACTGGTTGGCCTCAAAGCCTCCAGGCGTACGTGCTGCGGAGCAGGGTTCCTGTTGAGGGGGGGCGGCGGTGACTGTGTCAGTGTGTCAGAGGCCGATGGCAGCCTTCCTTAGCCCGTTACCAGCTCGTGACCTTTTTGGCTCCACTAGTTTGGAATTTGCAAGCCTCGCCCCCAAAAGTGATTTGTGTTGCCATAGCGCCGTGTCTTCCTGCGCACTCCCTTACCTGTCCCCCCGCCCCGGGCTCTCCTGCTATGTGCCGTGGCCCCTCCCTCCATCGCTCATGTGGCTGGACAGCAGAACAATATTCAGGGGGTCATGGCACCCGGTGGGCCCTTCCCCCCGCAGCCTCTTCCTGCCATTGTCCCCCCGCCCACCGCCTGAGGACTGTGCTGCTCTCATCACACACACACACAAGCACGCACCGCATGTAGCCTAGAGCCCAACGCCATGGCAGCACGTCTGGTGATTGCATGGTCAGTGTGTGATAATGTCAGTTCATTGGTCTGACCCAGAGTCATGGAAATAACAGTTACGCCAACGGAATTTCGATATTGTCAATGGTCACATGGTTCATGGAGAGGCAAAATAGTTTCAGAAGAGCTTGGTGGGCAATTTGAATATGAATTATATATACACACATACATTATTTACACACACACATATATATAGACACACACACACATTATATAAATAAATATATTTTATATATATATTGTGTGTGTGTGTATGTATATATGGTATTTGGTCATTTGTAGTCAATAAATGCACTGATTTCATTTAAAATAGAATTTATAGGGTACTTTTAATATTTAGGATATCTTTCCGGGACTCTTTTGAGGCTCCGTTGCTGTGAAAAAACGGTCAATTGGAGTGAACGGAGATGACGCAACTCTCTCTATACATGCCTCTGGTCCGACCTACTCTACAGTAACTGTAAATATTATGGGGTAGCTCTTTGCTCTACCTACAGTCCAGAAACCACATTGCATGGTAATAGCGTAATGTGTGTGTACGTACATCATTACTACGAACTGTCACAATACTTTCAGTAACATAATCATAATAAATAATTTGTTTAGTTTTTGTTTTAACTGCTGGCTTGGTAACTGCCTGCATTTGAATAGTGGTCATTTTAAACGCAATTCCAAACTGATTCCAGTATTTTAATATGTCTTTACTGTAGTGCTACAGGCAATGTGATTCCGCCAAGTAGGATGTGATCCAACATTACCATTAACCAATCACAGCCCTCTGACATCGTCAGTCCAGTCATTGATATTGCATCTTTAAGTGAATACCTACCTAGAGATGTATAGCTACCTATCTGTGGCTGTATATGGGTTAGTGAGTTAGCTTGCTATCTGTATTCTATGCTAACATGTAAACTTGGCAATAAGATATTATTAATGATACATTAAAAGGTCATTATGATATGAACGCTAACACATTGATGATGTCAGGGGGCTGTTATTGGATAATGGTAAATGTTGGTCCAGGAATGCATGTGGCAAAATCACACTGGAGTGCTACAGTGTATGACTGTAATCACAATTTCTGTTATTTAACAGTGTTGGAGTGTGTGTGTGTGTGTGTGTGTGTGTGTGTTCAAGACCCACAGCAATCAAACGGAAAGTATTGGCCATATTTCTCTGTGGCGATGAGCTCTCTGTCAGTGTGTTGAGAGCCCCTCTGGTTGCAGTCTCTCTCTCTGTCATTGAAAAGCGTCACCAAGCTGCCGCTCCACCAGCGCTGCTGTGATCACATGTCCATAGGGCACCACATAGCTATTTCCTCCGGCCCTCTTTTCCCCCTGCGGCGCCCTTTGATCCCGAGATGGTTCCATGATCCCTTCCACAGCCAATATTTCTCCTAGGCCTTTGATGTGTCCAGGCAGTCGACACTGACACAACGTCACATTTACAGAGGTGGACTTGCCCAGCGGGGGCGTCTCCACGAGAGTAACTCGGCCCATTTGCATGTCGAAGAGAGCATGAGCGCATAATGGTATATTGAGGGCATGTGTGTATACTGGCGGAAAGTGTCCCATTTAACTAAAAATAAACTAACCCAACGCTGTTTGGACTGTGCAGGTAACCTTGAAGGAAACGTGAAATATATTCTAGTCTATTGCTTTCATGTGTTGAACTTCCTCTTCCTCTGTTTCAAAATTTTTCCATGGTAATGTAAAAGTAAAATGTAAATTCTACAAGTTTCTGTGGATTAAAACAAGGAATCTGCTCTGTTCTGAATACAAACAAAAGCAACAGTGTTCCGGTCTATTCTGGTATAGCTTGATAGAAAAATATATATAATAATGTTTGCACATACAATCATTTTACATACATTCAGCACAAGCCTCGTAAACTTGAGGTTCTACTATGTAGTGCATAATCCAAAGATACCTTTTTAATAACTGATCTGTTAAGATAAAAATGATCATAACAGACTGCTGTTGCTGTTTTTTTGCCAGTCATGGTTGGGAGCCTGAAAATATTCACAGACAAAGGTTCTGCCTGTTATAATTTAAAAATGTACCGGTAGGACCCAAATTGCGTCTAATCTTGATCTTGACTACCCATAACCTTCTGAGGTTTTTCTAACTGTTTACCCTTCTATGATGATTTCCGGTGCAACAAACACGGAATTGTGAAAAGGGTCTATTGGCTGCAAATTAGACCTAACGGTCTCAGTCAGGAATATGTAACTTAGTCCCTTTTGTATACAATAAAGTTGCTTTGGAATTAGCGATATTTATAACTATGATTTTTCTGTGCACACATTGTTTCCCGTGAGAAATATTGGTGTAACTAATATATTTGCTGGAAAGATATGTTTTTTATACACCTAAAATACTTTATAAGACTTTTTAATTTGCGTGTGTGTTTTACACCTCAAGGTTTTTTGTACATTTTGTATGTGATGTACAGTACATTGTATTCAACATATCACATTTTGTACTTGGATAGAAGGCGTCCTTCTATCTACAACTTTAATTTCATCTGGCAATATCAGTCTTCTTGGTAAGACATGAAGCCTTTCTTTATATCTGCATGCACACACACAGGCCGGGGTTTCCATTATCGGCCATGTACTGTATACAGTATATTGCCTTGTAAAAACATTTTGAAGCTTTCCGGTCAAAATGTCCGCTGTTAACAAATGAATAAGAAGTTGAACCGCTCATTGCTGCCAAGCGCGCAACGAGATGTAGTGGCAGTTATGAGGTTTTTACTTATGATTCAGCCTAGGTGTACGTTATATTTGTTTGTTACATACAGTAGACTGTTATTGAAACGGGATTGGTTTCTAATTTGTCCGGTAAAAAAAGTTATTTCTGGACTCCAGACCCGCAAGACAAAACCCTAGCAGAAACCCTGACATAGGCTTTCTCTCTAGCGGTCTCTCTCGGCCTCCATTGTCACATTCACAGGGCTGCTTCTGTGAGTCAGAAGGTCAGAGGTCACCTGGCTGGGGATCAGGCCAGCACACGCCTCTCTTTGATCCCTGCAACCTTGGGATAATATGTGCGCACGCACACCTATACAGTGCACGCACGCACACAAACACCGATGAATAGACGGATACACACACATTCATTGCTAATAATTGTAACACATAGCTAACACATAGCTCCATTTCCCTGTGTTCATCTTTCACTTTGGCACGCCTTGTTGGGAAGCCAATTGCTTCCTAACAAGGCGTGCCAAACAAACCGTTGCAATACTAATGAGAGGCCGAATGCATCATAGGTTTTCATACAAGCTATACTGTCTATTTAGTGTCATGTTTTGGTTTATTTACTAAAATGTAATGCAAATGTTGTTGTCGTTTTGTGTGTTTTATATAGAGTACATTACATGTTCATCTGTGTTTGGGGCGGGGGGTTAATATGGCTAGGGAGGGGGTCGTTCCATATAAACATTTGTCCGTGTGTGTGTGTGTGTGTTCGTGCACGGCAGCCAGATTGTCATCTGGTAACCATTTGGAGGCTAAATTACAGCTAATGATATCCTAGAGGAAAACAGCAGTAGCTAAATGTGCAACTCTACCCCTCTCGCTCTCTGTCTCGCTCCTTTCTTTCCCTTTTATCACTTCAATCCTTTCATAATAGCCAGTTGAATCCTAGGAAACAGTAATTCTATCATTATTATTAAGGATTTCTTTCCCGTCTGTGTGCCCATTCACACCGAGTGAATTGAGTTTTTAACGTTCATAATTCTGTCTGCGTTCTCCAGTCACAGTGCTGTCGTGGTAACAGTGTCCCACCTACATTTGGTCTCTCCATCTGGTTCCCATAACTGTCGTCCAATCCCAAAGAGGGAGAGAGGGAACCAGAATGGAGAGGGCAGCCATATCAAGTCACAAGCTTCGCCCTGGAATACCTGTACGGTTTGCAGCACATTGAATGTATAAAGTGCATTGTTGTGTCTGGGGCTGTGTGACCCAGAGGAAAAACAGATTGCTTAGCAGAATATTCCAAAGCCACTTGAACCCTCCTGTGTTTGACTATTAAGCAGTAAAACGTGACACATTTGAGTGTTTTGCTTGCCCAAATTGCAACAAAGAAGAATGAGGAGTATGATGCAGAGTTGGGAAAGATGGACTAAATCCAGTATAAACATGACTAGACAATGATGTCATTACTAATTACTTGTTATTAACTTAGTTTGTGGGAGCAGGTCTGAGATGAGAACATTTCCACAACTGTGAATGTTCCTCCTGTGAATGTGTGCTTGCCTCTGTATTCCTAAATGAAACAGGACAATAATGGGTACTATACCATGATAATCATAAGGGCTCATTATTCTGTACGTATATTATATATTATGGTAATTCTTACCCTTTTACCAACAGTAAAGCTGTTGGTAGTTTGAGAATACTTGTATGTGTAGTGTACTACACTAACCCTAACAAATACTGGAGAAAATTATAGGTTTTCTGTTCAAATAAGAGCTCACAGCTAGCTGGTGTACAAGACAAGTCCTAGACTACCACATATGCAGTATTTCACTAGTAACCTAGGTTATAAATGTGACTGCAACAGCTTACTGCAGTTGTGAATACCTGTTACACACAAACACGTGCAATAAAAAACTAGTGATAACACGGGCTTCCTGTGCAGACAGACAGATTCTGACACACACACACAGCCACCCACCCCCCCCCCCCCTCCACAACCATGCACAGTACGTGGACAAATACGTACTAAATCACACCTTACACACGGCACTCTCCGCCCTCACGTGCCCAGATACAAGCGTGCCCGTGCGCAGCCAACTGTGTCCATAGCAACAGCGGACGTCGGTGGTGGGAGTGTTTTGATTGACAGGCCTGATGTTTTATGGATGTCCGCTGGTTCGGTCGGCACTCGAGAGGCTATAGGCCGGCTATAGGAGGTGCTGTTGGACTCAGTGGGGGGGGGGGGGGGGGGGGGGGGGGGGGGGGGGGGGGGGGGGGGGGGGGGGGGGGGGGGGGGGGGGGGGGGG
>JAODUK010069725.1:0-16613 GCA_027564635.1 Typhlichthys eigenmanni
TTATACGTTTCTTTTCTTTCTCACCCCCCCCCCCCCGCAATTAATTTGTCTGGCCATCGGGAGCAGAGTGAGGCTAACATTAGCATTCATGGTGCGTCAAGTTAATCCACATTAATTCTGAGCAGCGGTGACATCTGGGGTGGAGGCAATCTCCACCAAACAATCCAGACCTATGTGGGTTCATTTGTGGAGTAGTAAAACAGGAGAGAAAACTAATTGTTACAGCAAACCAAGTCCAAGTGTTCCCAAAAAACATGTACATATATTAAACACACACACACGGGAAGAAAAAACTAAAGTAGGAACTGTGTCAAACTTCAATGAGTTCAGAACTTGATTTGTTCCATTTCATGTTTGCCATGAGTGCCATTTGATTATCTGATCTATTTATGAAGCACATTCATTCTCATTAAGCCCCCTGCCGCCCCCACACACTCAGTCAGTCACTCACTCACACCTGGTTTGGAATATTCAACATTCAAATGCGGTTTTTGATTTTTGTGCCACGTTACAGAAAAGGTGACAGCTCTTTTAAGTCCGTCCAGTTTGTTATGTAGCAGTCACGGATAATTGGGTTACTTCTGCTATTGTATGGCCTCTAGTACACAATATTTATAACCAAGATCAATGGCAAAACATATCAATGCATTCAAATCTTTCCTTTTACATGTAGCTTGGCAATTTGAAATAAAAGGAGAATTCATTAAATATATTCCCCTCCCTGGAGTACAGTAAATAAATACAGATGTCATTTGATTAAACCACCATTCACCACACAGAAACACACTTGAATTAGTATCAGGTAAGTCTGTGCATTGACAAGCAAGTCTCTCACACACTGGGTCTTAAGTTCTTGCTTGCTTAAAAAGGAATTTGCCATTCTGTGTGAAAGGCATGGATGAAAGTTTTAAATTGTGTATGAAAGCACAGAAAGGGCCTATGACATCTGGCAAAAATTGTCTAGTTTTTTTAGAACCACTGAAATAGTGTATTTAGTGAGTATCCCCACACCCACACGGTGCCTCACAACCTGGGCAACTCCAGAGTAGAATAAAGTCCATTCCCTATCCAGGAGTAAGGTTCCAAAACAGAGACTGTGCGTAGAGGTAAGTCCCACCAGGTCTAAATTGTAGTGCTCCATCTCCCGAACAAGTTCCGGCTCCTTTCCCCACAGCGAGTGACGTTCCACGTACCCAGAGCCAGCCTCTGTCACCCGGGTTTAGTTCGTCAAGGCCCCTGACCTTCTCTACCACCCATCTGACAGGACACCAGACACCCCTGGTTCCTCCCACGAGTGGTGAGCCCATAGGATGAAGAGGAGGAGGATCTCTAGCTGAGTGCTGCTACATTGGAGTTTAACCCAGTAGATGAGAGGGTCGCTTCCCTGCACCTTAGAGTTGTGGGGGGGAAAACTCTGACTATTGTCAGAGTATTCGGCCTTCCTGGAGACCCTGAATGGAGTCCGGTAAGGGGCTCCAGAAGGGGACTCCATAGTTCTACTACTGGGAGACTTCAATGCACATGTGGGCAATGATGGAGCTACCTGGAGAAGAGTGATTTGGAGGAACGGCCTCCCTGATCTAAACCCGAGCGGGCGTTTGTTATTAGACTTCTGTGCTAGTCATGGACTGTCTATAACAAACACCATGTTCGAACATAAGGATGCTCATAAGTGTACGTGGTACCAGAGCACCCTAGGCCAAAAGTCGATGATCAATTTTGTGATCATATCATCTGATCTGAGAAACTCCTGAATCCGACTGACACGCTCTCTATGGTAGAGACAGAGCTGGAGGCTGATGGGGGATCATTGTCAATTACCGTGGGGGAGGTCACTGAGGTAGTCAAATGACTACACAGTGGCAAAGGATTTATGAGATCCATCCAGAAATGCTAAAAGCTTTGGATGTGTACGGGATGGCTTGGATGATACAACAACAAGTCGGGGACAGTTCCAAAAGAGTGGCAGACTGTGGTGGTTGTTCCCCTCTTCAAAAAGGGGGACCAGACATGTGTGCCAATTACACTACTCAACCTCCTCGGTAAAGTCTACTCCAAGATGCTAGAAAAAAGGGTTTGGCCGATTGTCGAACCTCAGATTGAAGAACAACAGCACGGATTTCGTCCTTGTCGTGAAACAACGGACCAGCTCTTTACTCTCGCAAGGATCCTGGTGGGGGCCTGGGAGAATGCCCTTCCGGTCTACATGCGTTTTGTGGATCTGGAGAAGGCGTATGACCGGGTCACCTAGGAGATACTGTTGGAGGTGCAGCGGGAGTATGGGGTGAGGAGGTCCCTTTTAAAAGGGAAATCCAATCCCTCTATTTCTGAAGCGAGAGATGTGTATGGCAGTAAGTGGGACTAATTTCAGGTGGGGATTGGTCTCAGCCAGGGCTGCGCTTTGTCACCAATCCTTTGTGATATTCATGGACAGGATATCGAGGCATAGCCGTGATGAGGAAGGGTTGCGGTTCGGTGGCCTGGGGATCTCATCGCTGGTTCATGCAGATGATGTGGTCCTGATGGCATCATCTGTCCGTGACCTCCAGCACTCAAAGGATTGGTTCGCAGCCGAGTGTGAAGCAGCTGGGATGAGGATTATCACCGCTAAATATGAGGCCATGGTTCTCAGCAGGAAACCGATTGAGTGCCTACTCCTGGTAGGGAATGATCCCTTACCCTAAGTGAAGGAGTCCAGTACCTCTGGGTTTTGTTCATGGGTGAGTGAACACGCCTCAGGATCCCCCGGTCAGAGCTTGCTAATGCGGATCGGGAAAGGTAAATTTGGGGTCCCCTGCGGGAGCTGTTGCCCCTGCGATCCAACTCTGGATAAGCGGGTGAAAATGGATGGATGGCTAGTGCATGTTCTCAACAGAAAAACCTTACAGAGCATCTGTACAATGCACAGTATTTGATAGGGCTATGACATGATAATTGACAGGAGACTGGGCGTTGCTCACAGAAGCATCTACGGAACCTATTCATTATTATGGCTAATATCTGATATCCTTTAAACTGTAATGGGAAATTGATGTGTATCAGCTGACAAACTTGGAGGAAATTGAGAAGAATGTGGGGAAAACGAAGAATCCGTCAATCAGTGGCAGCAAGTCAGTTTTCCACTAACATAGTGCCTCTCCACGGACCATTTTTAAATGGAGTGCTTGCCATTATGTTTCAACCATTGATTAAATAAGGGTCCCATAATGAAGATGCATGGTCACAGAGGAACTATTTATCCAATACATCAGCTGCTGTAATTCATACCTCAATCTTCATTGCAGCCTTCTTAACACGAAAGCCTGTCACTCTGGAGAGGATAAGGACCTGAGGGACCCTACATGATTCATTATTTAGTCCTGAAATGAAATTCCCCATACGGAGACATCCCGGACATTGGCTATATTGTTTTATAGTACATGCTGTTCTGATGATATGTAACTCTCTGTGCTATAGAAAGTGGTTGAGTGAGAGTAGACGTATTAGTCAGTATTCCGTTTTTCCAAAGAGCATCATACAGTTGTTACTGTGGTGGAAAAACAACCTTTAATTTAACATGCGCGCACACATGTTCTAATGACAGCAGCCAAATCATTTGGCTAATTAGCTAAGTGAAATACTCCAGAAGAAACGTTCTACAACAACACTGAGAACAAATGTTAACTATGAATTGACCTCCCATATTACACTGTAACACTTATATCAAAAGATATCAATTGAAACCGTGGAGTCAAAAGCCACTTGTGTGCACTTTAAGGTATTTATTTGGCAAGAACATTTCCCTTACTTCCCAATTTTCAAGTGTGCACTGGCACTGTAGCTCATACCAAACATTTTAGCATGTGCGACGCGCACCACTTTTCAACCTATTGACAAGTCTTTCAAGTGCTCTCTGAGATATTACTTTTGCAACATCTTGACTTTCAGAATCAATCCCCAAGCCTAGACTTGAGGCAAGATGTCCAGTCAAGGATTGAGATATTAACTTTTGAAAATGGCAACATTTCTCAATAATTCCCTGGCCTGCCTTAAGGGGAAAAAAAATTAAATAAAATCAAAGCCATGTGATACATCTTGCCCTACTTATATAGAGTATATGGCAACACCCTCAAATTAACAAGATTGATGGTGGGCTAGCTTGTTTCACAATGTGTCTACATCCCACACCTACAGTAGCTGCCCGTTTGCGTGACGTCACTCAGATAAGAGCTGCTGCTGATATGCAAAGATCACGGACAGCACAAGATACATATAAACCCTCTTCATTGATTCCTACAAGGAGAAGGGCTAGCAATTAAAAGAGCCCAATTACCAGATACGTGCAGATGTGCAGTGAACTCACAAATATTCCCTCCCTCCCTCCCTCCACCCCCCTCCCCCAAACACCCTACCCTTAATACACCCCCACTCATCACCATCACCACCACCACCCACTTCGCAGCATAGATATTCTTTTAATAATTTAGAAGATACTTACTGGTTTACCGAATAAATGGATTTAATTGAACTGAAGATGCTTTCTCTAATGTCCTGCCTGAGGGTTCCTTTGGCCTTCAAAATATCCACGAAATACTGTGAGAAACAAGAGGAGAAAATAGACTAAATTAAGTGTCTTTTGTTGGGGCTTTGTCCTCCCCAGCATTGGTATTAATAGGCCCTATCTAGTGCTGGGCTGTCACCCATGATTGGATCCCCTTGAGACAAAAGAAAACATCCTATGATGATAAGAAATGCTTGCACCGCTGAGATCTCAATTAGTCTCCCAACATGGAGAGGAGATGCAATGCCAGGTCACCAGAAGGAGAACACATGGGTGCGTGGGGCCTGCACATGTCGCAGGAGAGCACCGTGGGGCTCACAGGACGTGACTTCTAACACCGCAGCTCAAGCCACTCTGAATGTCACGCTGTGGCGACGGACCTGGTCCACCGCTGTAATGCACAAGTAAACGCAAACGGATGTTGTTTGCGCGATGGCACCGATAATAAACATGGGACAGCTGTGCTGGTCTCAAGTCATTTGAAGTGAAAATGGGATTAGCAAATTGAATGTGCATTAGGCCTAAAATGGATCCTAATTAACCGAACGGCTGTAGGGTAGATGTGTATAAATGAGAGTGCGGGCATCAGTTGCGGCAGGCGGCCGTGTAATCCGACGGTCGAAGTGCTGCTACTGTCAAAGGCAAAATGTTTTTGTTTTTGGGTGTGGTATGCCAAAATAATTTAGTACTTTCAATACGGCCTCATCACAATATGGTAAACTATGTATATAATTAACTGTGTCATTGTGCTCAGTGCAGCAGATGGCGACTTACAAAACTAATTCAAACTGGAATATGCCTAGTTTTGCTCACTGGTTTCTAGCAAAATAATAGTGCAATCCAGGCAGGATGTTAAGACTATACAGGCAAAATCTGTGTACATGGAACAACTTGTGCCGTTCAATAGCTTTCCTTTCAAGCAGAATAGATGTTCTTGCATGTGCTAAGGGGGAGAATGTAGATACAGAAGTCAATGGAGCGTCAATAAACCTACAGTCGTCACCAGCTCCAGTTGCTCACAGTAGCGCTGCTCCGACTGAACCAGGGCACGGACAGCGCAGTTCCGTTTCCTTCCCCAGCGTTCCCTCTGTTCCTGAACACTGTTGCTCCCGACGAGACCTG
Organism: Typhlichthys eigenmanni; assembly: GCA_027564635.1. Lineage (NCBI taxonomy): Eukaryota > Metazoa > Chordata > Actinopteri > Percopsiformes > Amblyopsidae > Typhlichthys > Typhlichthys eigenmanni. The sequence goes on from JAODUK010069725.1 coordinate 5,663, forward strand.
ACGGAGCCGGAGAGAAGCTCATGGCCATGGAGGAAGAGAAGGCTGCTAAAACACACGTAAGCAGACAGAGCTGTAAAGCTGCATACGTATAAAACAGTTTATTTAAAAGGGGAGTGGGCGTGAGTTCTATGCTTGGGATCCGATTGAACATTTGTGTTAACAGCAAGAAATGCTTCCATGTACTTGCTGTAGCTCTCGTCAATCCATCCAGCTCCACCTGTGTGTGCACCCCCACCCGATTAGTGTGACCTCTAAGCACCAAGCAAGACTTTGGCAATCAACCCCTGCTATGTCCTTAATAGGTGTTGAAGATCAGTCAGCCCCTACCTCATTGTAAACAAAAGAGAGTGATGAATGCCAAATAAAGCACATTAGTGTCATATGGATAAAGCCTAATAGAAGTGTGCGCAATCAAATGAGTGCATGAAGATCTACTTTAAAGAGACTAATTCCTCTCTGCATTTCACAATGGGAAAACACTGACTTGGAAATGTGTTGTCAGATAACAGATGGCACTGTCAGCATCAGAAAAATATGATCAATTAGCTAGGCAATCCAGGTAGATTTTCAAAAACCTACAAATGCTCTTATATGTGCAGATAACTTTTTAATAATGGTATTGCACTTACAGAATATTGCATCAGATGTTAAATATTCCTTAGACTTAAGAGACGTTTGTGGATACCGTACTCGAGGCTAATGTCATAAGAGTGGGGTGGGGGACGCCTGACGCCAATTACGGTACCGTTTTAAATTTACCATGATGAAATCTCAAGTAAAGTAAAATAATAATGAAATAAGACAATATTCTGTGGCCTATTTATACAAATGTGCCATCATGTTTTATATAAACCAAATGTAGGCTACAGTTGTTTACAGTTCTGTAACAGTAACATTTTGTACAACGGCACCCACTCATCTCGTTTGGCGTTTAACCAAAATACAATAACAAGCTACATTTCTGTTGGTAACAGTACTAAAATATATTTTAAAAACGTGTATTCCGCTGTTAATCTGACTCACCTTATTCGCGTATCTTTTTCAAAGATCTCAACAAGGCGCTCTTTCGGTTGAGCTCTTTCTTCCGGGTTCTACGTCTACGACGATTGGCTCATCCAAATCTCACATGGGCGTGGAAAACACGTCCCAAATGCAGCGAGATGTCTGTGGACAATAAGCAACTTGCAAGCAGGTAACAATTTCGCATTGCTACACTAAATATCTAATTATCATTATCATTAGTCAGTTTTCTGAAAGTAGGCTACATTAAACATAGTAGTAATATTCTTAATTTATAAATAAGTAGACCTACTGACATTTATCTCGTTAGTAATAATACTACCTACCTGAAAAGAAAAGGCGTCTCAATTTAAGTGAATTATAAATTGTTGTGGATAGGCTATCGTTCGTTAAAGTAATGGCCAATAATCTGATACTGAGGAAGATATATAGATTTAACATGAAACACTCAAGGAGTGTGAACAAAAGACAAAAAAAGTATAGTCTACTCTATAGTAGACCTTATTTTATTAACATGTTCACACAAAACCCATTATAGGCCTGTTGCTTGAATGTTGCTTCCAGCCGACAACGCTGCCCTCTAGTGTTAGGAATAGTGTCTTTCTATCAGCTTTATATACATAGCATGATGGAGGGGAGAAAGCAGTAAGTTTGACAAAACTGCCAATGCTAACACGCATCAGAACATTACTTATTGTTTGGTGGTACATTAAAAAATGAAGTAACCACACAACATCTCGCCTTTTGAGTTATCCTGACCTATACATCCTTTTAATGGTGTAGGTCAGGCCTATATGCCTTATTGATTTGAAGTAATATTTGCTGCTTGTTGTTGATACAGTGCATACATTACTCATCACCTTATGGGCACACAAAGTGTGGTCAAATGATGGAGGAACAGAATAATACAGAAATTAGAACAATAACAACAATAACATAAGCCATTTATGTTATTGTTGTCCAAGTTAAAGAAGACAGAATGAGACAAAATCACTGAACATATAAAATACTTAACAAGACATTCAATAACATGTACAGTTAAATCCAATCTTTTTATTGTTTTCATTTTTACCTTGTTTATGGTGTTATTAATTGGCCCCAAAACAGAGCTGTACAAATTAGGTCTATTTTGTCCTCAAGCTATCGAGACAGGACAGTGTAACAGACCACATGCAAAGGGTCTTTATTTTATAATTTTTTTTACCTGAGAGCAGAACAAGAAACAAAAGCGTCAATAATCTAGAGAGCATCTCTCCCAAGGCTTTTCAGCCCCATATTCATGACAGCTATTGCTAGAGGACTTATGATTGACCCCTGCACTTTGCAAAAAAACTCCATTAGATGAAAGACTGTGATGTTTTCTTATTGAACTTGTGAGGCTTGCTTTCTCAAATCCGATATCAGTGGATTTAAAGTCATCCATTTTTAAACACATCACAGTTAAGATAGCTACGAGCTGAAGTTATCATATGAAACAAGACAATATGCATGAGATTAGTTGATAATATTAGTTAAAGTTGCTAAATTATTATTTATTTCCTAGTAATTACAAATACTTAGTATAATGGAAATGATTATGCTTTTTTCCAGAAAAGTATTTACTGATGTTGAATGCCATCATCATCATCTAGGATGCTAATATTTTAATTTGTGTTTTAAAATGCTTCACTTCAAGCTTTTATGTTCTGAGTTGCCATTGACAGTGTTTTTGTATAATCATAATCATGCTGTCAAGTGTTGACACTTGAGTAGGGGGCTTCCAGAGTGCTTATGAGCACATACTTGTAAATCTTAATTTGTGACATTGTCATTTTGTATTATATTTTTTGGTAAGGGGGGCATCAATTTTTTAATGATTTCTTCTGAGTTTCTTACTCCCTATACAGCTGTGACTATTTAGACCGCATCATGTATTTTTGAGGTAGACAAACTAAATATGAAGGCATATAATGGAAATGAAGTCCTAGGCAAAGTTTAACTAAAATAAACTCAGAGTAAAAAAAACAGTGTTAAGGATTTTCAAAAGCAATTTGCTGTAATTGCCTATTGTCTACCATATGTGTCCTTGATTAAAACTCTTAATCAGTGGTTTTCAACTCCACTACCATAGTTGTTGTGCGTTATGGAGAATGGTGAGCTCATTAAAGTGAAATGACCGTTTGGCCTTGGGAGGAAAAACGAATCACATGGAAACAAACAGACACACAACTGAGTAGCACTCAAATGTTTGAGGACTATCATAACAGTCATGTGATTGCAAAACCCAATGGTTTTCATGGTTAACGATAAACTGTCATGCCTGCAATTAGCGATGGTAGTATTTTTATTTTATTTTGTATGTGTCAATGAGGTCTGGATTAATTGGTAGTTGGGGGCATCATCTTACTGAAAAGCTGTCGCTCAATCAGTATACTGAAAAAAGTGTTATTTTTTAAATTGCGTGGCATAGAGACATGGTCTTATGGCTCTACATGGCCACTAAAAAGGGCAGAATCGCAGAACAACATACATTTAGTTAATAAAAATACCAGTTCTTGCCTATGATATTTGAAGTGTAATGGTACCATGTGGTGTTGATGTTTTCTAGAATTAGCCTTCTGATCTTGGTAAGTGTAAATGTTTCTTCCCAGAGCATTTTGTGATATCTGTGCACAGTCAGTGCTGTTAATGAATATATATATTTATGTGCCCTAAATGTAGGGGCTAGTTGGGTATACTCCTTTATTGTGTCTGTAGAGGGAGGGGTAGAGAATGATGAGTCTTTGAGCTCTGTAGAATGCGTGAAGAGGAGTGACTCACTTAGGTGGGTGAGGATATGCATCCTCAGTGTTCAAACCGTAAATACATGTATTTGTATTGCTCATTTCAACCGTTTTGAAATTGCCTAACTTTAAATGTTACAGTACTGAATTATGAAGAAGAAAATCTCACACGCTACTGCTGCTACCTTGTTTGTGCAGCATTAGACAAAACACTTGCACAAATGTCTCCACAACAGTGTCTAGCCTTTATTTAAAGGATACTGTACACTGGGGTTGTCAAGATTCATATTTAACCCGCGTATGGACCTTTTTCGAAGAGTACTTGAAGTCTAGGCCGGATTATTTCAACAAGGGTAGTACAATGAACAAACAACCACAGTAAACCGTAAATCTTAAGAGCCGTCTTATTTTTGGCTGCCTTTTATCTGGTTATAATTGGTTTATTCTCCAGAGGTGTTTTGTCTTATATTTCAAAGCAAATCTTTTTATTCTTTGCAAAGGAGTTAGCTGATGTTGCTTTTTTTCATCCCCAATGTTTTATTATCCCTGTACAGCTCCTGATGTGTCTATCGTCATTACTATGATTCAACCATATTCAAATGCTTCCAACAATAGACAATTTTACAATATTTCAAATTTGATGCTCAAGAAATAAATTCCTGCATTTATAAAGAACATCACTTCAAGTTTATTCTCCAGAATTTCTTGTGAGATGCAAACTGTAACCACCGTCTTTATAACTAACAGGAAGCTAAGATGCAGAGCAACATCAGAACATCAAGGATAATCTTTAAATAAAATGTAGTACAGTTCAGATATTATTACTGGTTTGTGTACACGTAATTGTTGTCATACACTTAATGTTGTCATTCTTTTACTATACTGTATATGTATACTTTGTTATAATTTAATTCAATGTTTGTTGCTTTTATTGCGTGTCTGTTACAACTTAACACATTTTAACGCTGGAAGCCCAAGGTCATGTTGCCCACAGTACTCTTACTTTGTTTAATTAATTGAATATGAGCCAAATGCTAATTAATATTATAAGAGCTTTTTCATATTTAATGTGCCTTATTATGCTCCAGGCTCAACCTCCTGTATTGCTGTAATTCAAAGTATGAAGCACTAGTAGTTAGCACATGCATGGCCTCACAGAATGCATCACTTCTCAGAATGGTTAGTGCTACACAGAACATAGTGAGTAGCAGTGTGCCATGTGCTAACAGTTAACGTTACCCACAATGCTGCTTGACTGCTCCAGTTTAGCTGTGAAACAGCTGACATGGTTTAAGTTAAGATACGGTTAAGGTTAGCTTTATGTATTAATGAAAACTAATTGTGATAGATTTCATGACCTCTTCATACTATGTGTTTTTACATGAAAACTTAAAGAATTTATGGATATAACAATGAACCGAAAGGGTTAATTAAACTCATAATGTGACTGGAGAATTAATCACAAAGCATTGCTATTGGTGATTTACAGTTTGTTGATTGTTGTCTAATTTGGATCCTATCTGACCTGTCATTCTGGGTACAAATTAAATCCCCACATTATTTCTGGAGGAAGTACACAGTAGTTAGGTTGAAACGGTGAAATTCCTCGCTGTGCATTTGTTGCAAAGCGTGAATAATTACCGTGGCGGATCAAGACTAGTTAATGGTATGAACCGGGGCAAAGATGAGAAAAACAGTGCCACCTTTTTTTTATGAAGTCATTTATTTTCACCATTCGAGTAGAGGCATTTGAATGAATGCTGATCTTTTAAAAGGCAATTACTGTCATGCTTCTTATAGCTGTGTTACACGCGGTCGTCTTAGAAGACGACTGTTGCTAATTAAGGGATTATAAAAATTGTGATAACTTGTAAACAAATTTGGAAAGAGTTGCCTGTAAGGTCCATACTGTATATCTATATTTTGGAACTCATCTAATAGGAAAGATGATAAATTAGGAAGCATGGGAGCATCTTTTTAATGTTTTAAGGGATTTTATACACACTGTCATTATGTATGACTGTGATTGGTTTGTCTAAGGTAGACACTAGACAGTAGCAAAAATGGCAGCATGATTTAACAAAGATTAAACCTAATAAACCATAAATTGACTTTGAAATGCATCCAAATCACCATTGTCACATTGTCTATTTAAGATGTTTGCTTGGCATTTTGTATAGCATTTGTCTTCCCAAAAACAAAAGTATTAGAATGTCTCAGTGGAATTTCAGTAAAAGTTCATTCATTCACATTTTGTATCCCTGACCTTTACCAAATTTATGCCAGTAAATAGCTTGTCCCATCTAGTGAATTAAAACATAAAAACCCCCAAGTCCTTATTCTGAAAAACATTGTCGGCCACTCGTTTAGATCACGAAGTTCACAACATAGCTTTTTTCCTGCAGTTACCAGGCTGTCGAGTCGTAGAAAGTCAAACTCCTCCTTTTTCCTTGTGATTTTTCTCCCAACCCTGAAGTATCTCCCCAAAGCTGAATCCCCCAACGGCGCACAGGGCCTTTAAACTCAGCAGAGAGCCTATTTACCCGCAAATTAAAGCACTGCAACGGTGTGGTGCAGGGATCCTGTGCCTGTTGAAAAACAGGGCAATTATTTGAAAGGAGTGAGCCCAGGGAATAGGCCTCATCTAGAGAGTGGGTGCAGCTTTCGCAAGGAGTGGGGGCTCTTAAAAGCTCCACCAAAAGTATGACACAAGTACAGACTTAATAAGTAGAATATGTTGAGTATAATGTGTAATGCAAAAACCTTGCAGGTTGATTACATCATGGGGTAGATTGTGTGTTTCCGTAGATGTTCCGGTATTGGTGTTTATGCATAAGGGGCTTATGTATCACTAGCCTTCTGTCAAGGATGGACAAATGGCAGCGGGGACTTCTTTTTGGGGTTTGGGTTTGGGGTGTGGATTAGTGGGAAGCAAATTTTGCAGGTATTTCTGATTTTGAAAGAATGGGTGTTTGTATACCTTTACTACACCCATGTACTTATCCTATTTGACCGTCAACAATACCCAGTCTGCCATGTCTTCATGGAAGCTTCCCAGAAATGGGATGTGCAAATCTTCTCTCATATACTGTACATGCATTCCCATCTGAGGGTCTTGCCTTTGGGGATGTCTCGAAGATGGAGGCGTTGACAGGGATACCAGCACGCTAAGGGAATGGCAGAACCTGCTGTGCTGGATGGTTGAAAGAGGAAGCTGTGCCATTTGATAAAGTTATACTTTAGGCATGTTTCTGTGCGGGCGCATCTCATTTTGACTTCTGCCAAAGCTCGTAGGCTATATTAGCCACAAAGTTGCAAATGATAGCTGTAATTACAGTTTGCACTTGTAACTTTGAAAATGTGATTAAATTAGTACATCTCAGTTTGCTCTCATGCGAGTTCATGTTGCACTGTAGCCCTAATAATTGACCATCTGTATATTTTAATAAAATGACTTTAAAGGTATGCTCCTTCCGATTGTGTTTGGAATTATCCTAGTGGCTGGATGTAGTTTTACAAGGTAAAAATACAAACAGGGAATTGGGGAGGATGTTTGGAGTTGGGTGCAGGCTAGTCTAGTGGCTAGGGTGGTGGAGACCTTACCTTGTGAGACCATCCCGATCTCGCAAGCTGCAGTTTGACTTAGCTGCGAGAATCAGTCTGGCTCCCCAGATAGACTTGTGTCTAACAATCCCTCTGGTATGTCAGTTTAGTGGAGCCCCTCCCAAAGGAAGTTTGTGGGTTCAGTCCTCAATAAGCCCGACCTACCTGTGCCTAGAGATGTTGAGCCTGTAGATGTAACCCTTTGCCTTAATACTTCACTGCAAGTCAGTGTGGATAAAATCTTTTGCAAAATGACCTCCTTGAAATTGTATTTCTGGTCGTGGGAGGCTCAGGCTATGATGCAAACAAGGGCTAGCTGGCATTTAGAATCTGTTGTGAAACGATGTAAGCTAACATATATGACATAGCATTTGTCTCACTCTTGTGCAGCATTATTCAACTTCTCACAGGTAATGGAATAAACCAAACACCATGGAAGCTATTCCCTGTGCCCTCCCCTTACTGCTGTCTACTGACCATAAAAATAGGGAGATGCAGACAGAGTAAATGCATTTGCGCTTGCATCACTGGCCTTTCCTTCCCATCCACTGATTTTTCGTTGACTGAAATTACATATCTCGTAACCTAACGGCCTTGTGTTCAGATAGCTTTTGACTGTAATAAATTGCCTCCTGAATTGCCGTCTCATAAATGGCTCTTAAATCGAGATCAGGAGTGGTCTGATGATGTTTTAATTGTAACTCGCAGAATGTATTAGCCGTGACCTACAGGCTTTTTGTGGCAGCTTCCATTCAATATGTATGTGCGTTCAGACACCTTGGGTTTAGAAAGGTTAATTAACCTCTGGTGGTAGACCTTTTCTTTGCACTTAAGTTGGTCTATGTCCTGATAGTGCCATTAACCCGTGCCCTAGCCTCTTAACCTCTGCTATCATTACCAACGTAAAACCCATTAAAACGGCCTTTTCTACGTATTGTGAGTGTATACAGAATATTATTTTTTATATTCCAGAGATAATAAAACCTTTTTTTACGTTTGCATATGATGTTGTCATCATTTGGCCATTTAGTCACAGTTGTATTAATCTGCATATTCCTATTCACTCAGAGACACTAGGACTGGATGCAGCTGCTTTTGGGTGCAAAAAGACTGTTAACAGAACATTAAACTCCCCCGAAGATATTTTCGGTTCTTGAACACAAAGACCTGTGATGTTGAAATGGTAAGTTACATTTTTTTTTTTTTTTAATTCACAACAATATTAGTTTACATGCAATAAATGAAATGTAAACACACACAAGTCTTCATGATTGTTAGTAAGGTCATTGGTAACTAAATGTATGCAAACATCAATTGAAGTAAATTGAAACTAAATTAATAACTTGTGTTGTGTGTGGGGGAGAAAAGGATGCACAGTAGATTACCCACCCACAATGTAGCAGATCGTTATCACTACAATGTCAAAGGCAATTTTCACTTTTCTTTCCTAACACAAACCACAATTATACTTCAGTTAAAACTAAAGCTCCATTAATCATGTCTTGGACTTTGGCAAAGCATACCATGACAACAGTATGCCCATCGGAGTGCTAGAATGACATGGGATGGCAGGAAACCGGCCTGTCACTCTGTTGTAAAGGCAGGGAAATAGAGAGATTCTGTAATCACCTAATGGGGAAAGGGAAAAAGCACAAAAATGAGTACAGCATCAAATGCCCATAGGCCTAGTCTGCCTCCCTTGATTTCATTTAGGGTAGAATTATGATACACAACGTGTCGATTTGTAGTGTGCAGTGCAAAATGAATTTACTCTCGTTTAAACTTGAATTTGGACTTAAAAAAAGTTGAATGGTCAAAACTATCCCTTTGGCATTGCTGACTAAAGTTCTAGTCCCCAGACTGGTGTATCAAAGCTAACTTACTATTACTATTAGTAATAGAGGTATACAGAGAAGGTTATGAGATTATGTGAGAGAAGGAAGTCTAGACAGACAATCTCATCTGTGAATTAACTTTTAGAAGACACGCGTCCACACACTGAAAGCAACGGATCCTAACAGTGACATATGCAATGTCTTAAATCAACTCCTCAGGAGTAGAGCCGGCATCCAAGGTCACTTATGGAAAGGGCTTGACTGTACCCTCCAATGCACTCATTTATGGACCGTGAGTGAATGCTCAATAGGACCAGAGGGTTTGAGAAAGGGATGAGGGAGTCAAATACTATTTGCAGCAGCCTTCCCGAAACCTTTCTCACTCTCTCTCTCACTTACTACTTGCCTCGCTTTCTGTAATATGCGTAGTTACCATGGCAACAGTATTGATTAACATTTTTTCTGTCGTCTTAACTAATTAAGCATTAGCGCCTCTAAACAGTCACCAGTGCATCGCTTTTAAATGTGTAAGTGTATCTAATCTGACAATATCTTTGCAGTTCAGAGTGGCCGGTGTTGAGGAGCCCCTGACATCAAAGATGTTAATCCAGAAAGCGACCCTCTATGTGACAGAAGTTTTGATAATGTAACAAAACACAACCTAGTAAAGATTATAACAACATCATGGGAACGACTGGCCCCTGCCCCCGGGGGCGCACACCTCACTACCCAAATCGAGATAATTTTTTTTTTTAAATATAAATGTCTAACAGTATTTACTATACATGTCTGATTAGCCGAGCCTCTCGCCTAGCAATGTAATCTAACAACCATTGCCCAAATGTAAGCATTTTTCAAAGTCAACCAGATTAAAACAAATATTGTATATAAGCGTTTGGAATTATCGCGATTTATTGCCATGACGCTCGTAAAATAATTTTTTTTTAAGTCATGTTGTGTGATTTATCGGAGATTAGCTGAGAGAGCGCATTTCCTTTGTTCTAACAGCGGTCTCCCCTTGCCGATAGCAGCATGCCTTGGAAAGATGTCTTATAAACAACGCAACACGAATTATGCCTTTAGAATTAGAAATTGCGCTATGCGCCTTACCTGTAATGCGTTCGTTGAAAAAATATACCCGGAATTCAGCGAAGAATGTTTTTAAAACCATAATCCAACGCCGGTTCAATATCTCGTCTCAAAACTTGGCATCCATTTTGGAATTATGACGCTGATTCGAGACTGCGGTTCTATGGGAACTGTAGTTCTATTATGGGGAGCTGGCGTCTTTACATGAGACTACAGTCTGCCAAAGGCTATTCGGCTCCTATAACGTTACTTTCCGGTTTCTCCGGATAAAAACCAGTCGTTTGAGGGGTCACATTTTTAATTTGGCCAATCACAGCTCTGGCTAAATCCAGGGGAATTCAAGTGACGTCATCGTTTGGCATCGGACGGCTGCCAATCAATTTCTTTGTGAGAGAAAATGAAATTATTACACTTAAACTATAGTTTAGTACATACTGTATATTAATAAAATAATAACATAAATAAGCACATTTATGAATACTTTATTTATACTTTATTTATCTGAAGTTGTATATGGCCAAAGTATTTAGAAATTTCTGACTTTCACAATAAAACCCATAATTTTTTTTTTTTTTTTTACACAATGCCCTAATCCTTGAACATATATACTCATCAGATGTTGTATTGTAGTCCTATAGTGTA
>JAODUK010069736.1:0-16612 GCA_027564635.1 Typhlichthys eigenmanni
CCCTAGATCCCTATGAGTGACAGGCCCCTATGACTGTGAGTGACAGGTCCCTATGACTGTGAGTGACAGGTCCCTAGGTCTATATGAGTGACAGGTCCCTAGGACTGTGAGTGACAGGTCCCTATGACTGTGAGTGTTAGGTCCCTAGGTCTATATGAGTGACAGGTCCCTATGACTGTGAGTGACAGGTCCCTATGACTGTGAGTGTTAGGTCCCTAGGTCTATATGAGTGACAGGTCCCTAGGACTGTGAGTGACAGGTCCCTATGACCGCGAGTGTTAGGTCCCTATGACTGTGAGTGACAGGTCCCTATGACTGTGAGAGTCAGCAGCAGATCAAGCTGCAACCAGCTGGAATGTTTATCTGCTGCTTGCACACACACACACACACACACACACACACACACACACACATATATACACACATACAGGCTGGGAATGTGGTCAGCAAGCGTATACACAGACACACACAGGACAGCCTAAGACCGCTCCACAAGCACTTGACCAGAGGCTCAGCTCTGAAGATAACTCTACACACACACACACACACACACACACGCACAGCTCTAAGGCAGGTCTGGTTTCCCAGTGAAATCTTCACTAGAAATACAAGTTAACTCTTCACTAGACAAGTGAATTCTTCACTAGACACAAGTTAACTCTTCACTAGACACAAGTGAATTCTTCACTAGACAAAATTGAACTCTTCACTAGACAAGTGAATTCTTCACTAGACACAAGTTAACTCTTCACTAGACGCAAGTGAATTCTTCACTAGACACAATTGAACTCTTCACTAGACACAAGTTAACTCTTCACTAGACACACAAGTGAATTCTTCACTAGACACAATTGAACTCTTCACTAGGCACAAGTTAACTCTTCACTAGACACAAGTTAACTCTTCAATAGACACAAGTTAACTCTTCACTAGACATACAAGTTAACTCTTCACTAGACTCTCACACAAACATTGTCACAACGTTTTACAACCTGCCTCATTAACAGGGTCCTAATGGAGAGGGGGGAGGGGGGCAGCCCATGCTGAGCAGAGGTGGATGCTGGGAGCGTCAGCAGATCCAGACCAGCACATTCAGAGGAGCCCAACAGTTTGAAGTCGTTGTTTACTTCTGAATGCTGCAGTTTTATGACACAGGCTTTAAAAGAGCTTTACTGGCTCTGGCAAACCAGCCCTGCCTTGTGTGTGTGTGTGTGTGTGTGTGTGTGTGTGTGTGTGAGTGAGAGAGAGTTCACTTTGAATTTACATGTGTGTGCATGTCTGTTGGAATCTCTATATGTGTGTGTGTGTGTGTGTGTGTAGGGTTGCAGGCCCTCAGTCGTAGAGTCATTCACCCCACCCCCTCATATAGTCCAGTGTGTCTAGCATGTGATGAAACAGATGAAGAGGTCATGGTGAGCTGTACACAGTCTACAGACACTAACGTGTAGCTATGGATACAGCTGCTCTACAGACACTAACGTGTAGTTAGGGATACTGCTGCTCTACAGACACTAACGTGTAGCTATGGATACAGCTGCTCTACAGACACTAACGTGTAGCTATGGATACTGCTGCTCTACAGACACTAACGTGTAGTTATGGATACTGCTGCTCTACAGACACTAACGTGTAGCTATGGATACAGCTGCTCTACAGACACTAACATGTAGCTATGGATACAGCTGCTCTACAGACACTAGTATAATGTGTAGTCATGGATAATTTACAAGTGATAATGTAAACATCTAGGAGCCTCTTTACAGGTGATAAAATAAATGTCTACACGTGTCATTACTTGTGATAATTTTAACAGTTTACCTACTAATTATAATGTAAACAGTGTATCCAATAATGATAATGTATAACATTGTATAATAATGTAAATGTATCTAATAATAATAACAGCAATGGTAATGTAAACAGTGTGTCTAATAATGATAATGTATAACATTGTATAATAATGTAAATGTATCTAATAATAACAACAGCAATTGTAATGTAAACAGTGAGCACCACTCACCTCTGCCATCGGAGCACCTTTCTCCTGTAGTAGTCCACTAGCTCCTCCGCCTGCAGGAGGTGCTCCTGAGGCGTGGAGGTGGGGGGCAGGATGTTGTAGAGCGGCTGGGCAAACAGAGCGTTCAGCTTGGAGCCGTCGGCCGGAGGAGGCGAGAGGCTGCTGGAGGTCCCATTAGCACCCCAGGGGCGGGCCGAGAGGTTCCCGGGGGATGGGCAGGGGCAGGGGGCCTGGCGCAGGGCCCTTAGCCGGGGCAGAAGGAGGAAGTAGAGGTCAGCGCCAAAGACCCCCGTCAGGGTCAGCACCAGAACCAGCCGGTCCCTCCTCATCTCTCTCTACCTACGCCTTACTCTCTCTACCTCTCTCTACCTCTCTCTACCCCTCTCTCTGTATGTACTGTAGACATATATGATCTCTCTCTCTTCACGTGCTCCCTGTCTACACAGAGCTGGTCTGACCTGCATGCGTTCCCTACATCCACTGACAGCTCACAGAGGAGAGAGAGAGAGAGAGAGCAGTGTGGGCGTGTTTATATGTGTGTTTACGTGTGTGTGTGTGTGTGTGTGCGCATGTGTGTGTGTGTGTGTGTGTGTGTGTGTGTCAAATCGTAGGTTAGCAAAGCCAGAATTCCAGCACTCTGATGACACACACACACACACACACACACAAACTCATGCACAAACACAGGCGTGGTTAAAAAGAAGTCCTTGGCCACAGCACTCTGTTCCTTATCGCCACTCTCTCTGGCCTGTGTGTGTGTGTGTGTGTGTGTGCGCGCGCGGGGGGGGTTCTAAGAAGTAGAGATTGAGAAAGTTTTTTTAATGATGGAAATAACCTAAAAGGTATTTTAAACATTCACTACGCACACGCACACGCACACACACACACACACATGTATGCTCACACACACATACACACACACACATGCACACACACTAGCAACTGAACATTTTCTAAACATGTATGGTCTTCTAGAATGTAAGGAATGTTCTGGTGCTGCCGTGGTAACGGGTTTAGTAATGTTTCTTTGACCTGGGATGTCATTCTGACCTGGTGCGTGTGTGTGTGTGTGTGCGTGTGTGCGTGTGTGTGTGTGTGTGTGCGTGTGTGTGCGTGTGTGTGTGCGTGTACTGCTAAATCCAGACAGGCACATTGCCAAGACCACAGGCCCTGAATACTCCTGACTCATAATAAGTAACTAATAACCGATCCTACAGAGGCTGTCTGATCCTCCATCATGCAACATGCTCCATTCCACTGCTGATGTGGACACTTAGGTAAAGGTGCTTTTACTGTCACATACACATGTAGTGAAATTATCTCTCTGCATTTAACCCATCCCTCAAGGGAGCAGTGGGCAGCCGCTGTTCTGGGTCAGTTAACCAGTCAGACTGCCGAGGGTGGACACTTCTCAGCATCCTCCGGACCTCATCTGCTTATACTGTGTGTGGTCAACAGCCTCTGAGACAAGTTGACCACAAGCTGAAAGTGTTTCTTCTTCTGCTGTTAAACAACAACAACCATGGGTGTGTATAGCGAATGCCTCACCATGGTAACTATTGGTATGGATACGGCATCTATTTCGTCTCAAAACGCACACGTGCGTGAGAACGGTTTCCGAGAACATGCTTTTACGCTCACGGATAAGGTTCCCATGTGCGCATGCACGGTAGTTTATGTCCTCTGGAGGGCGCTGTGAGCCTCCCTGTACCACTACGGTGGCCTGGTGGAGTCAAGAGGAAGAGGGGGCTGTGGGCCTATAGGGTGGACTGGACGTGTGCTCGGCAGTGAGACCACAACCTCCATGTTAGTGCAGCGTAAAAGAGCTCCATTGTAGCTAATGTGGAGAAGGAACGCCCTCTTACACTGACAGAGAAACTAGTCATTTGTTTACAGTGGAATTAAGGGACACACACACACACTTACGCACACGTGCACACACACATATATATGCACGAACACACATACATATACACACACATACGCACACACATGGACACACACACGCACTTACGCACACACACACACACACACACAGACACACACACGCACACACACACATATATGCACAAACACACATACATATACACAAACATACGCACATATGCACGCACACACACACATATGGACACACAGACACACACTGTAAGCAAGTTAAATCTCAGGGATCAAAACACATTCTGGGTGTCGTCCTGGCCCAAACACTTGTTCACAGCGACACGTGTCTGTCTGTCTGTCTGTCTGCTTTGTTAAATAGATTATGGAGATAGGCCACATGCATTTGATTTGTATTTCATCTTTACGTCCTATTTTACTGTATTGTGTGTGTTATTTACTATTAATTAATGGTTATGTGTGTGTGTGTGGGACACTTCTACAATAACCAGTTGTTCACTGATTCACTAATGCTTGCATCGCGCCCTTGTGGTTGGATTGTGCCACTACACGCAATGAAGACTATAACGTGACTTTTGACCCATAATTACAGTTTTATTCGATTGCTTAAACACAATTTTGAAAACAGGGCTCATTTTGTCAGAACACTACACACAATTCACACACCCATACACACAAGCAACAGAACACCTCAGATATTTTGAAAAATGAAACAAAACTTCACACAGATTTGTAAAAACAACATTTTGCCACCCTATGGCACACACATGGTTCATATGATCACATTCTGTTGGAACCAGTTACTGCTGTGCTTAATCTAAAACACTATTAACATTTGTCCAATGATATTGTAGTCTGTTTGATTTTCTCAGAGATATTGTTAGAGCAAAGTACATGAATATATTGCTCAAATATAAGTACTGCACAATGTAAAATCAGACAATACAATACATTTAGCACTGACACTTACGTAGAACCGAACATATCCTAAATATAATATAGTACATAGGCCTACTGTAAACACAGCAAAATGAATGATCTACAGTACAAATACTGTAGAATCCAAAAGCATTTTTTTTCAGTTAGCATTTCGTTCAAATCACAGGCTATATCCTCTGTCACAACAGTGAGTGACTTTTCTTGGATGGGGAGTCCATCCTTGCATTGACCCTGTGTCAGTGTGGTGGCATGCCTTCTCCAGGTTGATTGAGGGGTATCCTGACACAGGAGGAGTATGTGTTGGCCCACATATTCACATGATGTCAGTTGTAAGGGCCTATGTTGGCATGGTGGTGGAGGGCCCTATTCTGTATGTTGGCTGGGACATTCTAAATACTGTAGATCTGTGGCGTTATGATTTTCTTCATCTTAGAGTACTGTACAATGTTACCTTCCATGTCTGTTGCAGCAGGTAAACTCACCTGTTGCCTTTTCATAGTGCTTATGTCTGATTGGTGAGTTTAGAGTTAAGCACCTACTTCACCTGATGGCCGGGTTGGATCAATTGATTCATAGGTGTGGCATTTTGCAAGGCAGTGCTTTGAAATCACAAAGAAGTTTATATTTCTGTGTCTAATGTAGATTGTGTGTGTTTAGTATTTTGCTAATCACTGTGTGTAGTGTTTTGCTAAATTATTTATTTGTTATTTGCGGTAACAGGCAACTTGTCGACATTGATGTAGTACTCATATTGTCCACTTGATGGAAGCAAAGCAACATAGTAGCAAGGCACCCGCTTAGACGACATGGTAATAACTTTATTAGGTTAAGACACACTAACCCTGTAATATTACAGTAAATTAAGTATGGATAGAGGATCAATAATTAAGTAATAGCATTAGTAGCTATTCTGAATTAAAACATTATACATGTTGAATTGACGTGAAGCTCGTCGAGGGTTGGGATACTTCACGTTTATCGATTAAATGAGTTAACTTTTCTTTCCGAGGCATCCCATAGGGGGCCAGCACCACGCTGCTAATCAGAGAAGGTAATTACATCCCCGCCTCCTCTCCCCTACTGCCTCCCGGGACCTCAGACCAGCTCCCTGTCTGCTAGCTCGGCGGTGACGACGATGATGATGAGGATGCGGACTTTATAATAGTTACTCTCAAGGTCCAAGGAGTTTTTATTAAACAAACAAAACTCTTATTGGATACCATGTTGCGCGTTGTGGTAGAATCGGCCGAAGGGCTGCCCAAGAAGAAAGTTGGCAAGCCCGACCCAGTGGCGTCTGTCATTTTTAAAGGTAACGTGACATACCGTTTGTTGAAGTGGTAAAGGTACTGTCTAAAATGCAGTGTGTATAACTATGTACAGTGTCTTAAGTGGTCTAGATGTCTCATGTTACATATCGACGTAAAATACTTAGTCTATGTATTTTCCAGATGTTCATCTGTAGGCAAACTCTCTGTAAGAGAGTTAACCCTGTGTGTGTGTGATAGGATATATAATGTAGGCATATTATGACATACTAGCTTTTTAGGTTCGGTTTATGATGCATGTAAATAGTGATCGAACTAAGGTGTGATATTTAGCTGGCTGAGCAGAAATGACCCATCTAGCTCGACAACAAATCCCCTGTTCCACCGTGTGAATATGAACATGGCATAAGTAGCCTATATGGATCACACTGCACACCTGAATGTGTCTTGTTTCCCACCATATTTGACTAATCCCTACTCAAATAAATCAATATTTCAGATGTAAAGAAGAAAACCAAAACGATTGACAACGAGCTGAACCCCGTATGGAACGAGGTGAGACGGGCACACCGAGGATGTTTTGTGTCTGTGATTGACATCTTGGCAAATCAGCCAGAGGTCGGCTACTTCAGACAGAAGGCTTGGTCCCATGAAGGCTGTTGAGACCTGCAGTGATATGAAGCAATCAGTCTTTATTTATTTTCACAAGTTTGCTGTGTCGATGATGTCATGATGTCGAACTGAGGGCATTATTGAACGTCCATGTTTTATAAGTGTGTATACAGTATGCTATCTGTAACAGCACCTGTGTTTGTTATGCTGTTTTACACTTAGTCTGGACTCAGTACAAGATCTCCTTATGGCAGACTCAGAGCTCTGTTGAGTGACACTGCCCTCTCGGCCACTGTTGACAAGGTGTGTGTTGGTCTCCCAGGTGCTGGAGTTTGATTTGAAGGGAACACCACTGGATTCTTCATCCTGCATCGATGTGATTGTGAAAGATTATGAAACCATTGGCAAAGACATGTAAGTACACCTCCTCACACAGGGAGGCCTGCCTGCTGCGCTGAATCATCGTGACAACCTCAAGATCAGGGCATCTTGCGTTACTGGCAGGCTTAGGGAGGCTTTACATGGCTCATATGTGTGTGTATATATATATATATATATATATATATATATATATATATACTCTGTTTGCTGTGCCAGAAGCCCCAGTCTGCCCCCCCACAGCTACAGACTGTACTGAGACCCCCACAGCTAAGGGCTGTCTGTACTGAGACCCCGACAGCTACAGACTGTACTGAGACCCCCACAGCTAAGGGCTGTGTGCCCTGAGACCCCCACAGCTAAGGGCTGTGTGCCCTGTCAGCAAGACTAGTTTGTCTTGGTGTGTCTCCCTGCCGCTCCCAGGGCCATGCTGAGACTTGTACGGGTGTCTGGCTGCTCTAGTGGATCAGCCTGGATCAGTGTTCTCTCTCAGGCGGGACGGGGCAGCCTGACAGCAGCCCCACCCACGCTGGGCGGAGTTCTGAATCGTCTGTCTGTCAGGACATGACTGCATGGTTCCCCGAGCAACGCTCCTGCATGTGGGGCATGTTGCTCCGGACCAGCTCATGTATGCTGAGCTGCACTGGGACCAGTGAGACCAGTGAGAGCAGACTGGCCCACTGAGTTACACCACCCAGCCTGGTGTGGGGAAACTGGCCTCATGCACTTCTGATGGGAGGGACCCATTCTGTGGCTTAAATGTGTGTGTGTGCGTGCGTGTGTGTTCGCATGCGTGCGTGTGCGTGCGTGTGTGTGTGTGTGTGTGCGTGCGTGCGTGCGTGTGTGTTCGCGTGCGTGCGTGTGTGTGCGCGTGCGTGTGTGTGTGTGTGTGTGCGTGCGTGTGTGTGTGCGTGCGTGCGTGTGTGTGTGCTGGGGCATGTCGTCCGCACTACAGCCCTACACGTGAAGTAAAGGGTGTGGCTAGCTAGCTGTGAGACACGTTAGTAAAGTTTTCCACTGGGCGGTCTGACACACTCCCCAGTGATTAGGGGGGGGGGGGTTGTCCTCATACACATTCTTTCCCAGTGTGTTGGTTTCCCCTGTCGTCATGACAGCTGCAGGAAGAGAGAAGTTAAATGTCTTGACTTAGACCTCATGCTTCTAGTTTGTGTTGGACAGTTGCTTAACATGGCGCCCCCCAGAGGCCCACATCAGTACAAGATCCCTCTAAACTTTAGAGGGATCGGACAGGAGGAGCTATAGGGAATCCTTTATCTACAGTCACCTGGTGGTAGGTCATGTAACCTGGTGGTAGGTCATGTAACCTGGATGGAGCTGAATATCTGAGCTTTTCCTCAGCTCTACGTTACCTAGGAGACAGTTTCTAGGTAGTGGCACTCTGTCCATATTATTTCTGGCATAATGCCAGTGCAGTGCTTTATTCACTAATATCTGCAGGGGGCCCCTAGGGGGCCGGAAGCATCAGGGTCATAACACACAGGGTCAACCTGTGTCTGGCGATAATAACTCCCTTCCTGTTCAGAGGGAAGGTCTGTTCCATGCCCTGGCCTGGTGCTTCCATGCCCTGGCCTGGTGCTTCCATGCCATGGCCTGGTGCTTCCATGTCCTGGCCTGATGCTTCCATGCCCTGGCCTGGTGCTTCCATGCCCTGGCCTGGTGCTTCCATGCCATGGCCTGGTGCTTCCATGCCATGGCCTGGTGCTTCCATGCCCTGGCCTGATGCTTCCATGCCATGGCCTGGTGCTTCCATGCCCTGGCCTGGTGCTTCCATGCCATGGCCTGCCCACAGAGGCTGTGTTGGCAGTCTCCAGTGTGTTGGTGGCTCATTGTTCATTGTCTGCCTCAATGGCAGACAATGAACAATGTCTGTTGTCCAGCCTGCTTCACCCTAAAGCTCCACCATGCCCAACTAGTGCTCATGCTAACATGTAGCAGCTCTCTGCTGGGATGGAATGTAATGAGATGACAGCTGCTACATGTTAGCATTTGTCGTTAGCATCTCTAGTTCAAATGACATTGTGTAAGATTAAAGCCTTCCATTGGGTTTTTACATATTTCATACTGCAGCAGTACTGTACACTATACATGGTAGTATTTATACTGCAGCAGTACTGTAGATACGGTAGTATTTATACATGCTAGTGTTTATACTGCAGTATAAACACTAGCATGTATACAGTACTGCAGTATAAATACTACCATGTATACTGCAGTATAAACACTACCATGTATACTGCAGTATAAATACTACCATGTATACAGCAGTACTGCAGTATAAATACTACCATGTATACAGTACTGCAGTATAAACTGGTATAGACTGATCAGGTCTGTTGTGATGGCAGTCAGCTGATGTCCTCTTAGGACAGCTGATTGGTCAACGTGGTGGAGGGCTCCCAGGCTGACTGCTCATGACACATGCCCCTTCCTCCCTGCACCCTCAGTGGGTGAGAGTGGTGCCACTCTGCCCCCCAGTGGCCACTGTGCTTCAGTACGCCCTCACCAGCATTGGTCACTGGTCAAGGCAGTACTGGACACAAACTGCTCTAGGGCCTTCATGCTTGATGTGCCCCTTAACATGTTTTCTGCTCGTATGAGCTGTAGCTAGTGTAGTTATTAGTCAGGGATGGCAGCAGCTCTGCAGAATTCCAGTTCCAAGAACTGGACAAACATTACTAGCCTGTCCGCCCAGAGAACAAATGGATGAAGTGTTTTTCTGCATTCCTGTATGACTCAGGTTCCTAACAGCGCTGTGTTTGACAGTGAGCACGGTGACATTAAATACGGATCTTTCCCAGGAGATCAGATGAAACAAATCTGTTTGCTTGCTGCTGTGAGTCCTGGCTCTCTAGGAGTGTCGTTTGCCCAGCGGGGCAGGGTTTGTTAGCTCGAGGCGTTCCCACCTTGTGGCTTCTGTGTTGAGCCGCACACACAAAGGGGGTTTGATGATGTCTGATTCTGCCTGATGTGTTAATCAACAGCCGACACCAGGAACGTGCATGTGCTGTATACTATGTGACCCCAGACGCCTTTGTCTTTCCTGGCAGATTGATCGGATCTGCCAAGATCTCCCTCCGAGAGCTGGCCACAGGTCAACAGAAATCCCTGCCATCTAAAAATGTTGCTTTGGTCAATGAGAGTGGTCAGAGCACTGGCGTGAGTTCCTCCCTTCACTTGTCTTCCAGCTGTAGCTCAGGCAATATTGTAACTGCAGGCTGAAGAGCTAAGCAGCCACTTGTCTCGTTCCCAGGCTACCATCAACCTTGTGATTGGCTACGATCCACCGGCTGGTGCCACCCCCAACCCCAATGACCCCCAGAGCGAGGTCACGGGAGATGGAGGTACGTGTGTTATTGTCAGTTTGCCCCTTGGATGTCGTTCTTCCACTTTGATGTGCTCTTGTGCTTTAAAGGCAGGGTCAGGCATTTCCAGAATGTTTGCTAAATTCGAGCTCAAATTAAAACAATTATCCCTTCGGTGCCGCCGCACACATTGAAACACATTGTGAAGCAAAGTGTAGTGCTACACCTTTGTTGTTGTGAGCGGTGTTTGCCACTTTGTTTATGTTGCTATTTACGGAGCCAGGATGTAATATTACATCTTAGAAACATATGCTATATGTGAAATTTCACCGTTGTGTAAAAGTATAATTCCATCAACCACACCTTCACTGTTAGCGGCCATGTTTCAGCGTGTATGATGTCAACAACTCTACCGATTGTCCAAGTTATTCCGACTTGAGGGGGCGTTCACGTGGATGTTGCGTGAGTTGTCCCAGTCAGGACAAAGCTTGATTAGCGGTGAGTTAGCATGTGCTGGAGGTTTAGCAGCCAGCGTGAAACAGCAGTGGTAGCTGCAGCCGAAGGAAATCCTTCCTGTCTAACAGGATGTGGTGACCTTTCCACACGTCTCTGGCTGTTGACTCTTCATGTGGTTGTTTGGAAGCACACACCCTGCACTGCTGCCCCTGGTGGCCAAGTGATGTCATTGTGTTCCAGGTGGCGGGGAACAGGCGGGGGGCACCGTGCCAGACGGGGGGCAGGCTGGGGCCTCAGGAGGGGCTCCCTCCCCTGGCCAGACTGGGAACTACACCCAGCGTCTGGCCAGGAGGACTCGCAGCCGCCAGTCCCTGGCAGACAAGCCCCAGGACTTCCAGGTGGGTAGTGCAGTGCATGATGGGTAGTGTAGTGTGTGTAGTGTGTCTGTATGGTTTGTAGTGTGTGTAGTTTGTAGTGTGTATGGTGTGTAGTGTGTGTCTGGTGTGCAGTGTGTGTAGTTTGTAGTGTGTCTGTATGGTTTGTAGTGTGTATGGTGTGCAGTGTGTGTAGTTTATAGTGTGTATGGTGTGTAGTGTGTGTAGTTTGTAGTGTGTAGTTTGTGTAGTGTGTGTGTGGTGTGTAGTGTGTGTAGTTTGTTGTATAGAGTGTGGTGTGTGTATTTTCTAACTTTAATGTTTTTAATTGTTGCATCATTTGTTGATGGAGGGGAAGAGACTTCTCTAAATCATATTAGATCAGCACATGTATAGGCTGAACCTGACCAAATCAGTTGTTAGTCTAAAACCATTTTTGGTGATTGTTATATACATTACAACTTTGCTAATGGAGTTCTACATCTCATGGGCTGTCTGTGTTTCCATAGCTTGCATGAAACATGGCAAGATGGTGTAGGCTGAGAAGGTGTGCTTTTATAGTCCATTGTAGTTTCACCGCTGCAGACCCACGTCATTAACATTCACCGTCCCATAGTTACGTGTCCTAGTGTAAGTGCAGCTCTTGATCTCTATTCCTAAAGCCTTAGGAATTATCCTTCACACCTTTGTCCACCTGAGGTTTTCACACGAGGTCAAGGACAAGTGACTAGGAAGGACATAGAACGTCATTGTTTGAATGTTTGGATGCAACCCTGGTCCTGGGGCCCTGCCCTGCATGTTGTAGATGTCTTCCTGCTCCAACACACTAGATTCAAATGAATAGGTTGTTATCAATCTCTGCAGAAGCCTGATAACGACCCATTCATTTGAGTTAAGTGTGTTGGAGCAGGGAGACATCTACAACAATAAAAAGCATAGTGCACGTGGAGTGTGCTAGGTGCGGCGTGCTAGGTGGGGACATCACGGCATCAGAACACAAGAGGTTCACAGCCTGTGATGTCACGTGTCTGGCTAGGTGGACTGGTGACATCACAGGTGATGTCATCACTTAACTCCTCCAATGGGAGATGATTGACAGCTCCTCTCTGCCCCTCCCAGGTCCGCATACGCATCATCGAGGGTCGCCAGTTGCCGGGCAACAACATCAAGCCGGTGGTGAAGGTGAATGTGTGTGGCGAGACACACCGGACGCGCATAAAGCGAGGAAACAACCCCTTCTTTGACGAGGTAGTGTCACACAGAGGCCTGCAGGGGGAGCTCCAGCACGGGCTCTGATTGGACGAGCCTGGGGGCAGCTGTGGTCACGTGACCTGTGACCTCTTGTCTCCCGTTACAGATCTTCTTCTACAACGTCAACATGCTGCCCTCTCAACTGTTTGATCAGTACATCAGCATCAGAGTGGGTCTGCCTGTTAACCCGTCTGTCTGCCTGCCTGTTAACCTGTCTGCCTGTTAACCCGTCTGTCTGCCTGTTAACCTGTCTGTCTGCCTGCCTGTTAACCTGTCTGTCTGTTAACCCGTCTGCCTGTTAACCCGTCTGCCTGTTAACCCGTCTGTCTGCCTGCCTGTTAACCTGTCTGTCTGTTAACCCGTCTGCCTGCCTGTTAACCCGTCTGTCTGCCTGTTAACCTGTCTGTCTGTTAACCTGTCTGTCTGCCTGTTAACCTGTCTGTCTGCCTGCCTGTTAACCTGTCTGTCTGTTAACCTGTCTGCCTGTTAACCCGTCTGCCTGTTAACCCGTCTGTCTGCCTGCCTGTTAACCTGTCTGTCTGTTAACCCGTCTGCCTGCCTGTTAACCCGTCTGCCTATTAACCCGTCTGCCTGCCTGTTAACCTGTCTGCCTGTTAACCTGTCTGCCTGTTAATCTGTCTGCCTGTCTGCCTGTTAAGCTGTCTGTCTGCCTGATAACCCGTCTGTCTATCTGTCTGTTAACCTGTCTGCCTGTTAACCCGTCTGTCTGCCTGTTAACCTGTCTGCCTGTTAATCTGTCTGCCTGTCTGCCTGTTAACCTGTCTGTCTGCCTGATAACCCGTCTGTCTATCTGTCTGTTAACCTGTCTGCCTGTTAACCCGTCTGTCTGCCTGTCTGTCTGCCTGTTAACCTGTCTGCCTGTTAACCTGTCTGTCTGCCTGTTAACCTGTCTGCCTGTTAACCCGTCTGTCTGTTAACCTGTCTGTCTGCCTGTTAACCTGCCTGCCTGTTAACCTGCCTGCCTGCCTGTTAACCCGTCTGCCTGCCTGTTAACCTGTCTGCCTGTTAATCTGTCTGCCTGTCTGCTTGTTAACCTGTCTGTCTGCCTGATAACCCGTCTGTCTATCTGTCTGTTAACCTGTCTGCCTGTTAACCCATCTGTCTGCCTGTCTGTCTGTTAACCTGTCTGTCTGCCTGTTAACCTGTCTGTCTGCCTGTCTGTCTGCCTGTTAACCTGTCTGCCTGTTAACCCGTCTGTCTGTCTGTTAACCTGTCTGTCTGCCTGTCTGTCTGCCTGTTAATCTGTCTGCCTGTTAACCCGTCTGTCTGTCTGTTAACCTGTCTGCCTGTCTGCCTGTTAACCTGCCTGTCTGTCTGCCTGTCTGTCTGCCTGCCTGCCTGTCTGTCTGCCTGTTAACTTGTACATTGGTCAGTACATCAGCATCCGAGTGTGTCTGTCTGTCTGTCTGCCTGTCTTTCTCTGTCTGTGTGTGCGTGTGCGTGTGCTAAATGACCTGGTGGTACACTGTGATGACACTGTGGTCTCCACAGGTGTATGATGCCTCTTCACTACGAGCTGATAGTCTCATGGGGGAGTTCAAGGTAGTCTGTCTGTCTGTCTGTCTCTCTGTTTGTCTCTCTCTCTGTCTGTCTGTCTCTCTGTCTATCTATCTGTCTGTCTGTACTGACATGTCCTTTCTTGTCACACAGCTGGACGTCGGCTACGTGTACGATGAGCCAGGTGAGCCTCCCTCTCCTCATTTGCATCAACGTTGCTTCACTTGATAACTGTGTATATGTGTGTGTGTGTGTGTGTACGTGTGTTTGTGTGTGTGTGTGTGTGTGTGTGTACATGTGTTTGTGAGTGTGTGTGTGCGTGGTGTCTCACATTCAAATGTGTCAACTTATCTTACGTCCTCCAATCACAATGCTCCCCCTGCTGCAACACACACCTCCTGGGGGGGGGGCACATCTCTGATCACATAGCTAAACACATCATAGAAATATAATTCTGATGTTGTTCTGTTCAAAGTGATCTCACACTGACATAGATGACAGTGACCTGATAGGGCATGTAGCTTTAATGTGTGTGTGTGTACGTGTGCAGCCCACAGCATCATGAGGAAGTGGGTGCTGCTGAACGACCCAGATGACTCCAGCTCCATGGGGCGGGGCTACCTCAAACTCAGCCTCTACGTGGTCGGCACGGGCGACGAGCCTCTGGTACGCCACGCCCCCTCCTGGTGTCTGCTGGCACTGCAGCCTGCTGCCTCCCCCGCCTCACCCTGTTCTCTCCCCCCCAGGTGGAGAGGAGGGAGGCCAGCGATGACCAGGATGACCTGGAGAGCAACCTGCTGCTGCCGGCCGGTGTCACCCTGAGATGGATCACCCTCAGCCTCAAGGTGTTCCGGGCCGAGGACATCCCCCAGAGTGGGTGCAGCCAGGCGCTGTGTGTGTGTGTGTGTGTGTGTGTGTTGCACAGTGTAGAAGGCCGTATGTAGCTATGGTAACACAGAACTGTGTTCCTCCTAGTGGACGATGCCTTTATCCAGTCTGTCAAGGAGATCTTTGGCACCGACGGTGATAAAAAGAACCTGGTGGATCCTTACCTGGAGGCCCAGTTTGCTGGCAAGAAGGTCAGCCTGTCTGTCTGTCTGTCTGTCAGCCTGTCTGTCTGTCTATATACCTGTCTGTATACCTGTCTGTCTGTCTGCCTGTCTGGTGGTGTCTTATTTAATGTGTGTGTGTGTGTGTGTGTGTGTGTGTGTGTGTGTGTGTGTGTGTGTGTGCAGCTCAGCACACGTATCATAGAGAAGAACGCTAACCCAGAGTGGAACCAGGCACTGAACCTGCAGGTCAAGGTGAGTAGTGATGACATCACAGCCTGGTGACATCACAGCCTGGTAACACTGTTTTCTCCTCTGCTGCAGTTCCCCTCCATGTGTGAACGCATCAAGCTGACCGTGTTCGATTGGTGAGTCACATGACGCCTATCGCATGTTGTCACATGACTGAATTACCTTTTAGCTGTTGACTATGTAGTTACTGTCGCTTGTTGAATAAAGGTGTGTGTGTGTGTGCGTGCGTGCGTGCGCGCGCGTGCAGGGATCGCCTCACCAGGAACGATGCCGTTGGCACCACCTACCTGAACCTGGCCAAGATAGCGTCCTCTGGTGGAGAAATAGAAGGTATGCCGGGAACATTGTGCTTAGGAAACACATTAATCTAAACAGTATTTCTAAAACATCATATTTCCGATGTCTGAACAAACAACCATGAAATGCCGTAGTAGTGAAACCACAGCAACTGGTCCGGACCACTCATGGGACCACTAGCTTCAGCGTTCCGTGTTTGTAACCATGGTCACAGGACAGACCACTGATCCGGCTACAACCTCCTCTCCATATCTGCGTAGCTTCGTACCGTAATACTGATGGCATACACAGACGTCCAGGATGAACAGCCTATTGTTACTCCAACCCCCACTGGAACTTACACACCGGTGAAACGTTCTTACAGGAAGTGCTTTGACCAGCAGCCGTGCGGTTATTTAGTTAGAACATGGCTTCCTAAGGTTTGCCCCTACGTCATGAGGGACTAGCACAGGGTTATCACCTTGACGACGTTTCATCATGACTTTAT
The DNA here is from genome assembly GCA_027564635.1 of Typhlichthys eigenmanni. Classification (NCBI taxonomy): domain Eukaryota; kingdom Metazoa; phylum Chordata; class Actinopteri; order Percopsiformes; family Amblyopsidae; genus Typhlichthys; species Typhlichthys eigenmanni. The sequence goes on from JAODUK010069736.1 coordinate 16,115, forward strand.
TTCATCATGCGTCTCCTCTGCTGACCTCGTATCTTCCTCCCCTCTAGTAGTGCGTGGGGGGGGGGGGGGGACGCTGCAGGAGTGGAATATCAGTTGTAGTGAGTTGCTATGGTTACGTTGACACTCGTGAAATATTTGGGCAGCGCTGTCAGTCAGTAGTGAGCTACTGCTACAGACTGGTGGCATTGTTTACGTTAAAGGTATGGTCAGTCATTCTCGCTAACTAAGATCAAATCAAAACGGTATCGCTCCGCGGTCCTCTTGCCAAGCGTGAAGCCAAGCGTAGTGCTACGGCTTTGTTGATACGAGCGGTGTTCCTCACTTTGTTTATGTTGCTATGTACGATGCCGGGGCTGTGTAGAAGTACCAGATTATTGTTTATGTTGCTATGTACGATGCCGGGGCTGTGTAGAAGTAGCAGATTATTGTTTATGTTGCTATGTACGATGCCGGGGCTGTGTAGAAGTAGCAGATTATTGTTTATGTTGCTATTTACGA
>JAODUK010069747.1:0-16610 GCA_027564635.1 Typhlichthys eigenmanni
CCGTGTTGTGGTTGCTGCCCGCTACTGGCAAGTGCACCGGGTCATTTTGACCCATAGGACAGCGCGAGGGTTAAAGCCCTGTGTACCTTTTTTATACTATAACTTCATAGTCACAATCTAAACAACTATGTTGTTTAGATACTGTTGAAAAATCAGTTGAAGACTTTGCTTTTCAAACAGGCTTTTAGTTATTATGGCTGTCTGATTAATGTATGTATGTATATGTTCTTCATTTTTATTATTTTATCTTATGTACGGTGTTTCATTTTCTTGTGAAGCACTTTGATTTCTATCTGTGAAAGGTGCTATACAAATAAATGTTACTATTAGGCAGCAACAGTAAATGGTAGTATCCAAATCTATTTAAAATATAGAATGTTTATATTATACTTATATTGTTCTAACCTGAAAGCTGTACTGTACTTTAGAACTGTATGAATATAATGTAAATTCACCCTGGCTTCTCACCCACTCAACAGTCTCGTGCACGGCTGTCATTCAAAAGGCGTCCTCCCACAAGGCAACACAGGAAGTCAAGTGGAGAGGAGACTGGAGCCATTGGGGACAGCGCGTCCTCTTGTGAACTGGACAGTCCGAAGCAAAACGGAGATGAGGAACCAGTATTCCACAGCCCCACAGAGGAACAGCGGGCCGAGCGTGGAGGTTCAACCGCAACGGGATTGGCCGGGCACAAAGAACTTCAGGACAAGGACTTCACAATGGTAGCAGATGATATTGTTGCATGCACGGCAGAACCAACTTCTTTGGAGGGCCAGGCCGCCACAGTAGAGATGGAAGCAGAACAGGCCCAGACCGTAGTCAGTTCGGTGGAGGAACCACAGCATTCATTGTCCTGCCCTAAAGAGCCAAGAAGGGGAGGAAGCAACATGGACGATAAGCAAGAAGAGGCCAGTCCAGAAGAAGAAAATGAGAGGCTGTGAATTTTCAGAACGGCTCTGGCAGATGTGATTTAACAGCGCCTGCTCAAATGTAAATTGAACCTCTGCTGCCCCCTTCTGTTTTTTACGAGGAAATGCCATTGACACCAAAGGAAAGATGTTTCAGGCTTTTTTAAAGAGCTGCTACATGGCTACTGTTGGAAAGCAGAATTAAAGTTTGTAAAGGAGGATGTGAAATTGATTACTTCTTGCAGCACTGAACAACAATGGCAGTCTGACAGCATAATGCAACTTAATAAAACATTGATTGAAGTGTATATTTTACATTTAACAGACAATTCCAAATAGAATGTTATAGTTTCAAATGAACCAAAACTGATATAAAAAGGGACAATATGTAAACAAATGATTGTGACTCCATCAAGAATGGAGTCACAATCAAAAATGACACATTTTGTACATTGCAACATTTTAATATAAACTTTAAAATGGGTTTGCCATATGATAAATGAACAGAAACTCAAAGCTGAAAATATATGCATATGAGCTCAATTTGTCTTTTACAACTACCTGCTTCATACTATCACATTTTATAAATAAAATGTGTTTTCACCTGCTGATGTATCAGCTGTGTTCCAGTCTTAGATGAAATTGGCTCATTTTATGGGTAGAACAAAGTGTACAATAACTAGCATTCTCTTTCCTTTTCTGGAAATGTTGGTAGCGAGAACAAGATGCGAACAGTATCAGTGAATATTGGCATCTGCCTGTTAAAGAACAGGTCAAAACACATTCTGATTAAAGAAATACATTATGTTATACTTAGATTGTCCTTTAAGCTTGCATTATGAATTCATCTTTAATTTAACATTATCGTAGTATGTCTTGGTTATCCCGCTTATCCAGTTTCTGAACAACAGCAGACTAACATTAATAAAAGAAATGCACAAAAGGCAACATTGATTTGCTAGCATAAAACCAACAGTTAGACGTTTATGCCACAAACAATGTACATTAACAATGAAGATTTGAGATACGCACACGCACACACACACACCATTTACACCAAGCCTTGATCATGAAAGTATACTATTCTGCTGGTTTGGCTTCTTCATGGCTTGGTTAGTCAACCAGTATGGTCATGACTCAAATGTTAGGTCAAAGGTCATGAATATTATTCTCATCCATAATTTGGGAATGATGGTCTAGTTGGGCAACCTTGCATTCCATTTCCCACCCTGCTTGTGTCTTTAATAAATTTACTGATTAAGTCAATTGCCACTTCATAACAATTGTAGATCCAAACAAACATGATTATATTTTTTACTTCATAAGGCTGTCTATTTTAAATAACTACAGTGCATCCGGAAAGTATTCACAGCGCTTCCCTTTTTACACATTTGGTTATTTTAGAGCCTTATTCCCAAATTGATAAAAAATAATGTTTTCCCCTCATTTTAATAATTAAATAATAATAATAAAAAGTTGTAACGTAACAAAATGGGGGAAAAGTGAAGCGCTGTGAATACTTTCAGGACGCACTGAATATTCCTCTGGGCAAGAGGGAGGTGGACTTCATTACTGTCGTGTCGTCATAGAATAGGGCTGGCCGTAAAGAGCAAGGTCACGGATCATGCGCAGTGACGCATCCCGTGTGGGCGACAGAGACAAGGAAGATGGCGACGCAGGAGAGCGAAACAACGCAAGCCACCGTGAGCAATGGCGAGGTAAAATGAATGACACGGTTACATTGTTTTTATTTTCTTGACATAACCATCAGATACCGCCAAATAAGGTAGCAGAAACACGCGTACCTTTAGCTGAGCATTACTGTACACGCGTTATGAGTGACGTCGGCGATGCCGGCTGGCTTTTAAACGACCCCCCTCACTAAAGCACTGTCCTCGAGAAACATTGTGGTTTCATGTGTACATTGAACAGCACCATTCTGTTCCACATAATAGCATTAGCCCGTCACACAACAATCCAGTCGCTAGTCAGATTGTTACCTACCGTACCATATCCAGCTAACCGCTGCAGTGTATCTGTCAATGGCTTTCGGTCACTCGGCCTAGACCAGCGCAGCGTGATGTGTCGCTTTCTCGAGGAACTGACTTAGCATGCCACTTGACATTTAAGCTTTTATTATTGGTAATCACTTGACATTGGTAATCGCTTGCCATTTTAGCTTTTATTTTTATTGGTTATCACTTGACATTGGTAAGCACTTGACATTTTATCTTTTATTATTATCGGTAATCACTTGACATTGGTAACCACTTGACATTTTAGCTTTTATTATTGGTAATCACTTGACATTGGTAACCACTTGACATTTTAGCTTTTATTATTGGTATTCACTTGACATTGGTAACCACTTGCCATTTTAGCTTTTATTATTGGTAATCAGCGCACTTTTTTTAACGAGGACGGTGTTATGCCTAATTCTGTGTCCTGCCGAATTCAGTGAGTGATAGGCTGGACGTGTGTCGCTAATGTAAAACCATCTTTAAAAATAATTATATAATGTTGTTGACTGACTAGTTTTGTTCAATTTCGCTTCCTGTGCTATTTAGTCGGTGTCTTAAACTACAATACATAAGCCCTGACTTTACCGCCTACATAAACAAAATGTGCTCAGGTTTACCGATATTTTATAGCCTAAATATCTAATAGTCTATACTGCCTACTTGTCTTGATGTGCAGTTTTGTGTGTGTGCATGTGGGGGGGGGGGGGCTTGATGCACTTAGTACAGGCCTACTAAACAGTAGGCTATACGTCCTCCGATATTAGCCTACAGTAGCATCAACAGACAGGCTGTCATTCGAATACATTTTTTTCTTCGTATTAGGCCTATTGCATAATCATCATTGTCATTGTGAAATGACCAGATTGTTTAATATAGTGTCACTAGTGACTAGTCCCATTATTCCCCCCCTACGTTTTTTTGTAACGTGTGTGTGTGTGTATAAGGATGTACTTTGGCAGAGGTAAGGTCTTATTCATATCAAATATTTCCTAGCCCTTTCCACTGTCTCCCAGACACACATAGAACTGTGTTAATGAAGCATGCCACTTGATTAGTTGGTTAATTGTTAATCCATGTGTGTAGAGTGTAAATCATTACCTTTTCTGCCTGACTTAAGAAACAAATTGTGGGGTGTATAAAGTGGTTTGTTCTTGAAGATGTGAATAGTTTAAAACGATACAAAATAAAATAAAAATCAGATTTGCATTAAAGTTGATTATGGTAAATTGTGCGTGTTGATTTGTTTGGTCTTTTAAGGCTACATTTGGTTTATTCCTGAACATGCCTATTCATATTATTTATAGATGACATTAGACTATATTGCGTTGCTGTCCCTTGGTGTTGTGGTGGCAAGGGGTTGAAATTGGACGTTTTGATAGTGAGCTAGTCTCATGACTTGGCATGGGTCTGTCTATTGTATCACTTGAATAGAATGTGGGCCTTTTTTGGGGGGAGGGTCTTGGGTCTTTGTCACAGTGGTAATGTTTACATTGGTTTGTAAGAATGGATTTAGCCACTTTTTTGTGAGAATATATTTAGATATATGTATTTTTAGATATGTTACAGTACATTTTTTAGGATGTAGATATTACGAGTGTCTCACACACTTCTGTGTGATGAATATGGTAGTGGGTAAGATCTCGTATAATTGCGTGGTTAAAGGTTTCAGGGATTCTGTAGAAGATTGATGTCATTTAACAAAGACCTCTTCCTTCAATTCTCACTCAGAATCTCCTCCTCCCACATTGGACACTTCATTGCCAAGGCTATGATAGTGTGTGGTGCCAATCTCATCACATTGTTTGTGTTCCCATTTACAGTGCCAGGGCTATACAGGGCTGAAGTCACTTCTGTGTTTGTTATGTGACCTTGGAAAAAATATGTATGGTAGTCAACGTTTTTTTTTTTTTTATCCCGTTTACTTTGTGACACGAAGCACACACATGTTTGACTATTTAGAAGAAAATTTGTGGAGTCAGTTTGTGATGCATTTGTTGAAGTATGAGACTGAAAATATCTAATTAGTAAGACTACAAACCCCGTGTCGCGTAATTGTCATGACGTTTTCACGCCACAATCCTCAAGCCGAAGAGAGCATTGTTTGGTGACGTGTTTTGTGCGAGACGAAAGCTGTAGTTCACTGAGTACAAAACTAAAGGTAACTTTATAGTTTCACAACAAACTGCAACGTTCTTGACTTGAACAAGTATCTTTTATAAAGACACACGTGTTCCACTTTGTGTCACAATTCAAACGGGATCTAAAAAATACTTTTATTCTCGCCGTTGACTACCATACGTATATTTCCAAATGAAGGTCCCGTAACACCGAAGTGACTTCGGCTCTCTGTAGAAACACCAGATGGGTTTTTTTCAGTGCACACACAGGATGGGCAGATAGAGATTTGCTTCCAATCACTGACTGATCCACCTTTTTTTTGTTCAAACATACAATAAGAAATCTTATTTTGCCAGCCAGGTGAGGTAGATTAGCCTGGTATAACCACCCAAAATACATTTTGTGAATAGGGTCTGGACACGCTCTGTTGGGGATTGTTTGCGGTCTCCCACATCCTAATGGGCGCAGATCTAAAGTTAATCATGAAACTACCGGTATTGGAGCAGCCTTTAACCGATCGCCATTGCTACAACTACTTGTAGGCTGAGAACGGCAGTCTGAGGAGCCAGACTAGAGGTAGATTGCCGGAACGATAGTTTTCCATTTGTACCGTTAGGTGTTTTGACTGGAGTGTCACATTTGACTATGTGAGCAACCGGCACGCTGTTACATAACTGGCTCTTGGAGAACCTTCAACCTCTCCTGTAAAAGGTCTGTGTTGATCAGAAGGCAAAATGCTATATTGAGCGTACCGCCATTGACGGGGCTTGAGGCCTATGCATGAGGCAGACACTTTCATTCCACTCTGCATGGGACATGTCAATATCGTGCATGCTGCTTTCAGTGCTTTCAGTCTCTCCCTCATGCATTTGTTTGAGTTTTCTCCAGAATAGAAAAATGTGACGCATGTTGTTTATGCTAACAACACATCTATAAACCTGCGGGCAGCCAAGGAAGCAACAGCATTATGATAGCAGGCTGACATAAGAGGATTTGAACATGGAATAATATGTGTAATACTAGTGGAGCATTTACTATTTAGATAATAGCATAATATAGGCAGATGTATAATTTTCCTCCCCACATACACTATTAAATACCTCATGGCACCATATTGTATGGATGGACATTGAGTATTGCAATTGGACGACATTCCCTATTGCTGTACAGTATATGTGCTTGATGTAGGGCTGGACGATATGGCCAAAGTTTCTATCACGATGTATTTTATAATTTCGGTCGATATGGTATAATTTTGATATCAATATGAACAATATAAGCTTAAGAAAAACTGCAAAGAACACCCACAACGGAGTACTTAAAAACTTCTGAAAAATGCATTTGTAAGCTGACAAAATACATAATTTACAACCTTTCTGTTACATTTGCTGTTAAGTATTTAGATTAATAGCCATGTGAAACTATATATGTTACTGCACTATAGAGATCATAATTATGTGACGGCGTACATTGTAGCTTCACGTGACTGTACGGTAAACACAGGTTTTGTCTTGCCTGTTAGCTTTAGCTAGCTGTGATGACGTGGTAGCTAATATGGGAGTGTGTTTGTGCTCAGCTCCAAGACCCATGTCCGAGACACAATTAGAACATCTGAACTTACTTTTCAATGCGCGTGGATGGAGTGTAGTTATGGTAACAATAAACACAATTATGCACTCGCCCTGTTGGAAGTGGAACCACGTTTGGAACAGGTAACCAGTGCGTGCCGCACGATTGTCCTTGTGCACGGAGATTTTATAACAATGCGCAACTGCGCATTTTTGAGCTGCGAACATAGTGTCTAGAAGTCACTGGTACAAAGTGGGCCTAAATATTTTTTCATGTTTAGTCACATTTGCGAGTAAAATGTTCGCATTGCAGAGCCCTGCGAGCTGAGTGCTGTGCCCGACATTTAGTGAAAAATGTATAACTTATCGAAATACTGGAAATTAGTTTCATAATCCAAAAATGTATATTGCGGCATATATTGAATTATTGTCCAGCACTAGGCCTACATACACTTTACTACTTTAATGTGTTCATCCATACATGATCTAGACCATTGTCTCCCATCCCTGGTCCTGGGCACCCGCTGTCCTGCATGTTTTAGATGTCTGGTGTGTTAAGGCAGGTAGAGGTGTATTGTTAGAAGCCTGATAGCAACCCATTGGTTTGAACCAGGTGTGTTGGAGCAGGGAGACATCTAAACCAGCAGGAAGCACAGAGGGTCCCAAGGACCACGGTTGGCATACACTGACCTAGGGCAGCACGGTGGCCCAGAGGTTTCTGGTTCGAACCCCAGTCGTCCCGGCCTTTCTGTGTGGAATTTGCATGTTCTCCCTGTGTCTGTGTGGGTTTCCTCTGGTTTCCCCCTCTATCAAAAAAACCCAAACCTATTTGGTTCACACTCCAGTCAGGAGTTGGTCCCCGGGTGCTGCATGGTGGCTGCCCACTGCTCCCTTGAGGGATGGGTTAAATGCAGAGGATGAATCTCGCTACATGACATGTTTGTGTCGTGACAATATAAGCGCCTTTATGTGTGTGAGCTCTGCTGACTGGTCTCATTAAACGTGTATGGTTGGAGGTTGCCACCAGCAATGGAGACCAACCGATTCTTGACCTAGACAGAACATGTGTAAGCTCTGCTGACTGGCCTCATTAAATGTGTATGGTTGTAGGTTGCCACCAGCAATGGGGACGCCACGGATGGCCAAGCTGTGCTGGCAGCTGACGCTGCACAGGACCCTCAGCAACAACAGCAGGCCCAGCAGCCTCCTAATGCATGGCAGGTCATCAAAGGAGTCCTCTTCAGGTTACTATGCATGGCTTGTGTTCTGTGACTCTGTAACCCTTGACTTGAATGTCACTCACAACTAGGGATTAACCGGTTTCACCATTAACTGCTGTATGGTTGCACGATATAGACAATATGTGATATTGCAATATTGATAATGAAAACGGCAATATCGATATTAATTTAGTTATTTTTAAACAGTAAAAACACAATCGTTATGGGAAATTGCATAAAAATAGATTAATAACATATAAAAACATAATGTATTTAACTTGGTCACATTGGACTGCTACAACAACAGTAACAGATGCATCTCAAAATAAACGTAATCTTGCATATTTTCTGCAAAATGTTCGATATATTGCACAATGTAATATTGCGATAACGATATTGAGTCAATATACTGCGAATCCCTATAAACACCATGTTTTCTTTCCTCACTCTCAAAATAAGGACGTTTTGGTTGCACAGTGAGGAAAATTAAACGAACATTGCCAAGCGCAATCTACAGACTGCAGACAGAACAAAAACAAACCTACACTCAAAAAACTCCCAACAGATCCCTACAGACTTGATTAGCTTTGCTGAAAGAATAAAAGGCCCTTTAGTAGTTAGGGCATCCATGATGCCCTCCTAATGTAAATTTAGACCATGTTGGTTTTCTATTGTTTTTATTTGGCTGAGAAAATTCAACTACAATCGAAATGATAAAGAATGTTTTCTCAAGTATAAAGTTTAAAATGTGTTCTGGGGCATGTTGAAATGTTTCAACATACAAGCTCCCTGATCACTGAAGTCATAAACACATTTGTGGATAACGTGTGAACCACACGATCTCACATTAGCACAAATGCCTACATCAGCATGTGCTACTTTGTCTAAATATAAACATGCAGATGCTATGTAATGTATTAAATGCTATGTAATGTATTAAAAAAAAATCACATGTACATAAGTATTCACAGCCTTTGGTCAATACATTGTTAAAGCACCTTCGGCAGCCGGGCCACTCAAGGACATTCACAGAGTTGTCCCGAACCCACTCCTTAGTTATCTTGGCTGTGTGCTTAAGGTTGTTGTCCCCAGTCTGAGGTCCAGGGCACTCTGGAGCAGGTTTTGATCAAGGATGTCTCTGTACATTGCTGCATTTATCTTTCTCTCGATCCTGACTAGTCTCCCAGTTCCTGCCGCTGAAAAACATCCCCACAGCATGATGCTGCCACCACCATGCTTCACTGTAGGGATGGTATTGACCAGGTGGTGCCTGGTTTCCTCCAGACACAACGCTTGGCATTCAGACCAAAGAGTTCAATCTTCGTTTCATCAGACCATAGCATTTTCTTTCTCATGGACAGAGTACTTCAGGTGCCATTTGGCAAACTCCAGGCAGGCTGTCATGGGCCTTTTACTGAGGACTGGCTTCTGTCTGGCCACTCTACCATACAGGCCTGATTGGTGGAGTGCTGCAGAAATTATTGTCTTTCTGGAGCTCAGTCAGAGTGACCATAGGGTTCTTGGTTACCTCCCTGACTAAAGCCCTTCACCCCCTTGGGCCTGAGCTCCATTTTGAGTGTCATGGCAAAGGCCTATTTGCCTATTTACAATGTAAGGTGTCCTTGAGTGTCCTTGAAATGCGTCTTGAAATAAAATGTAGTAGTATTATTCTTCAATAGTACATTTTGTTGTTCATTTCCATTCTTCATTTTCTTGCAATCTTCAGAATCTTCATAATCTGGGCCATCAGTAGCTGGTTTCGCAGAGGGCCGTCCACCCCCGACCCCACCACCCCAGCCGGGGCCCCGAGACTACCCAGCCGGAACCTCTTCCCTAAGGACACACTCATGGTATTATGGATAGTTGATTGTTGACGTGCATTTATCAAGGCAACGGTCTGTACAGTACACACAACACTGTCTATACAACAACGCAGTGGCTCAACCTGACTTCTTTTCCTCCCGCCGTGCTTCCAGGACCTGTACGTGTACATTTCCCAAGAAGAGGTGTTCACTGACTTCAACAACACAGAGGCCCTGTTTTGGTTCCATAGAGACTTGGTCTATGGAGACTGGAGCTCAGGGGAGGATGGAGATGGCTGTTACGAGCACTCCAAGGACATAGACATCCTAGAGGTAGGTAGGGAAGTACTTTTCTTTCAGCGATGCTACTGCAGCGGCGGGAGCTGGCATCGATTAGGAAGAGACAGAATATACAACAGAATGTACTAAAGTGTCTGAAATGTGCTTGATCTAGTCTACATTGTTTATGCACTGACTTTAGTGTAATGTTTGTATGTTTAGTGCTAATACCTCTTCCTGTTCATTTGTGTTCAGGATGTCCAGCGGAATGGTTCCGTATACATGCATATCTATTTTACTAAAAGTGGGTTCCACCCGGACCCCAAACGCAAGGGGCAGTATCGCAGGCTGGCAACAGTCCATTCAACAAGAAGTAAGTACTTGCACATGACACAAGTATAATAAAACACAAGCTATTTTATAAGGCTGCATACATTCAATATAATACAACCGTAGTACTTGGAATAAATGGCTAACCAAATTTTACATGTAATATAACGTCTATGTATTTACCCCATACCCCTTTTCCATCTCTGACTCAGTGCTGAATAAATTCAAGCGCAGAAAGTTTCTAAAGACAAAGAATCTGCTGACAGGAGAGACGGAAGCAGATCCTGAGATGATCAAGGTGTGTGTGTGTGTGTGTAAGAATGGGCTACAGTACAGTCAGGAAAGACAACTTATTTATGAGTGACTGGTATGCTTTCGTGACATCACAAACTACAACAGCAATTGCAGCATTTGTAATGAGCCAGTGATCTGAAACGAATGTCTGGCTTTAACAGTAACTTTGAACAGAGCTCTAAAGCTGTTGTGTTGTTCTTGCTACACATGCCTAATCAAATCTCTCTCCACACAGCGGGCAGAGAGCCACGGCCCTGTGGAGGTTATTTCTCACTGGCACCCAAACCTTACAATTAACATTGTGGACGACCATACGGCCTGGGTCAAAGGCTCTGTTCCCCCTCCACTAGACCAACGTAGGTTCTTCCTCGTTCCCACAAAACACCCCCAGTCTGTCGGTGTGTTTTGTTTTCTGTAACACATTTGACGCTGACGTCTTTAACTGACAATCTGACTGCCTGTCCTCTCTAGATGTAAAGTTTGACGCGGTGAGCGGCGACTACTACCCAATCGTGTACTTCAACGACTACTGGAACCTTCAGAAGGACTACTACCCAATAAATGAGTCACTGAAAAGCCTTCCGCTGCGTCTTTCCTACTGCCCCCTGTCTTTGTGGCGCTGGCAGCTATATGCCGCCCAGAACGCCCGCTCTCCGTGGAATTTCCTTCCCGAAGACACCTACGAGCAATCGGATGAGGATCAAGACTCTGTCAAGGTGAAGTGGTCGGGGCTGCCGGGAGAGCAGAGATTGCTTGTAAACTCTTAAGGAGTCAATAGATGGATGGATGTGCTCAATGCTGAACTCGTTTCACAGGTGGCCCTACTGGAAACCAATCCCTACCTCCTGGGGGTGACCATTGTTGTCTCCATTGTACACAGCATCTTTGAGTTCCTGGCCTTCAAGAATGGTACCTCTTTTTTTTTAGTAGACACTTTAAAACTAAAATGTTTTAAGAACCAACTCGTACATATGCCTGTGACTGTATTTATTAACATGCAGGGTGGTAAATTAACTTATTTATATTAACTTGTAACAGCCACAGTGGCTGGTGGACACCTAATTTTAACAGCCACTTACATTTTTTTACCAGCCAATGTTTTCTGCTATTAAAGTGCACAAATTATAATTGCGTCAGTACATTCAAATGTATTAGTACATTTATCTCCTACAATACAAAATATGTATGTTGTTTGTGTTTATAACCTTAGGCATTTAGGCCTGAATGGGAATGACATCAGCAAGTGTTCATCGCCATTCATGCCTAAATGCCTAAGCTTATTACACAAACGGTGACACAAATACAGAAAAGAATACATAAATACATTTGGCTCCTACCAGCTACCAGTAGTTGCGGTAGTCATTTTGACATGCAGGGTCATCAAAATTACTTCTAATCTATTTTTAGTCCATTTTCTGTCATTCTTTTTCTTTTTTCTTTTTTTTATGGTAATATGAAATGGGGCCTAATTATTAAGGGTCTCTTAATTTCGTGTTCTTTTCCATTTTACACTTTAAAAACAAAGCAGAATCTGTTTAGATAAATATAATCAGATTGATTTAAAACCCATCATATGTATCTTTCCCTTTTCAGTGAGATTATCAATAGTATTCCAATCAGATTTTCACTAAACTATTATCATGGCAAAAATAATTCCAGATATATATATATATATATATATATATATATATATATATATATATATGCGCGCTGTTAAATTAATCTTCAACTTTGTTTATTGCGTGTTTTGTTGTAAGGTATCAAAGTTTTTTTTTATTTTTTCTTATCTGTAGTAGCAGCAGATGTCCCAAAAATGGCGTGGTGTATAATCCTTGATGGGATTTATGACTCAGTAGTAGGGCTACAATGTGACGCAATGTTTGTTTTCCACAAACAGAGAGTCTGACACTAGAGACTAAAAATGCAAGGTAAAATTAACCATATTAGTTGCTTTTTGATAACAATCGTTTTTGGATTGGAATATTGAGACTTAAACATGTGTTAATGGTGTTAGGCTAACATCTGGCAATGGGGCTGCACATGTGCTTGCTAGCAGGCTATGCTTTTTATCAACGAAGTAGCTATCTAGTTTCTACAGCAACACGTAACAGTGGAGCTTGCCTTGTCTTTTAGAAATGGAAGTAACAAAAACCACCGCAGCGTTTTAATAAAAAACCGGAGCTGCGCCGATGGGCCTTGTGCCCCTCCCGTTCATAACTCACCGGTGTGCGCACCTTCAGTCTACACATTTGGCTGGTGGCGGGTGCTAATTTCCCACCCTGTTAACATGACTTCACTTAACCCTTAATTGTCTCTCTGCCAGATATCCAGTTCTGGAACAGCCGCCAGTCTCTTGAAGGACTGTCTGTACGCTCTATTATCTTTGGGGTGTTCCAGTCAATGGTGGTTCTGCTGTACATCCTGGATAATGAGACCAACTTTGTGGTGCAAGTCAGCGTTTTCATTGGCCTGCTCATCGACTTCTGGAAGATCACCAAAGTAATGGACGTCAAAGTAAGTCACAGCAATGCAACTGAGCTACAGCTCCTGTACATGTGTGGGGGAGGAACGTACACTGCTGTTCAAAGGCTAACTACGTATCTGGACAAAATTTAGTTATTACTAAAAATGAACTTCTTGATAACTGCTTAATTGACAAAAGAGTGATAATGTTTCAGAGTTCAATTTGTTTTTGGGAAAAATGTGTATTAAAATGGCAGAAACTACAAAATTGCTGAGATTAAAAAAAAAAAATTTCAGTTTGACTGTTGCGTAGTTACTGCACTTAAGCTTTGTACGGCAGTACTGATTTACATTCGTTTTGGGCATTTCTGTAGAATTTACTAGCCTTGCTTGTGTTTTGCCTAGTTTGACAGAGAGAACAAAATTGCTGGGATATTGCCACGATTGGTATTCAAAGACAAGTCCACCTATGTTCAGTCCTCTACTAAAATCTATGATGACGTAAGTCAAACCAATGCTTATCGTCGCTGGCTTGATTTTATTCTGTGAATCTCTTTACGGCTCCTGACAAAACTGTGGACATTTCTTTTGTTTCCCCTTTTTCAGATGGCCTTCAAGTACCTGTCATGGTTGCTCTATCCTCTGTTTGGCTGCTATGCGATCTACAGTTTATTGTACGTAGAGCACAAAGGCTGGTACTCATGGGTACTCAGTATGCTATATGGCTTCTTGTTAACATTTGGTAAGTCAGATGAAAGGCTTTTCAACTTTAATTTAATACAGACCAATCATTATTGGTTTCAATGCATATTTATTTGTATGATAATGCCTATTGTTTCCTTAAGTAAGATATAGCTCACAACTCAATGCTGCTCAAATAGTCTATCCACTGCTTTTATTAACATGATCTTATGTAGTCTATAAAATGCTCCCAGTGTGTACTCTTGCATATCTTAGCTAAATTAGTATTTAGCCTCCAGTCACCACGAGCTCCTCTGTGTTTGTGGTGAACATGGGGCGTCATATTGTTTTGCTTAGAAGAACACAACAGCAGGACACACACAATGGTGGGGAGGTCATTGCTTTGCCCCCTCTGACCAATAGATGCACACAATTAGTTTCTCAGCCTCCACAACACTTTTTAAAATGTGTTTTTTTGTTTGTTTTCTTTTTCTTATTTCTTCTGTCTAATTTATAACCCTCATGTTTCAGGCTTCATTACAATGACGCCACAGTTATTCATCAACTACAAGATGAAGTCTGTGGCCCACCTCCCATGGAGGATGCTTACCTACAAGGCACTTAACACCTTCATTGATGACTTGTTTGCCTTTGTCATCAAGATGCCTATGATGTACAGGATAGGCTGCCTCAGAGATGGTATGTCTTTCCCGTGCCACCTTAACATACAATATTTGCTCACTGTTTCGATGCCGTTGGTATAACTAATTAACGTTATGTCTAGTGATGGGATTTACGTTTTTTTTTTGGTGAGCCAGCTCATTTGGCTCGGTCCAGCATAGGCTAGGGGCGGTAGTAGTAGCTCCAAACACACCCCTATAACCAATCCGGCTGTAGCCTGAGGTAGGACCGCCTACCTTCTTAACATTTACGTCCACGGAAATACGGAAATAAATAAAACAAGGAAATATGGAAATAAATAAATGTAGAAATACAGAAATATATAAATAAATAAAATGTATAAATAAATGTAAGAATAAATAAATGTATGTAAAAAATAATTAAATAAATAAAACTAGAAATGCATAAATACATGTAAAAATACAGAAATAGCCTTTTTTAATACAAAAATGTAATTATTTTTTCTATTATTTTTCTATTTATTTATACTTTTCTTTATGTATTTATACTTTAATATATTTATTTTTTATTATGGCAGTTCTGGTACTCCATAGGTGATCGTCTGGTGTGAATTGCTTAAAACGCGAGCTGAGTGTTGCTGACATGTTGGTGAGGCGTCGCAAGGCCCGACTGGATAATAGCAGGTTTCATATCTGGACCTGTCTGGGAGTCCAAATCCTGTGTTGAGTGGTAATGACAGCAGTTATGACCTACAGCCAATGAGAGCGCAATACAAGATTAAAACAGTAGGGAGGAGTAATGGTCTTTTGTAATAATTTTAACTGCTTGAAGAAACACGCAAAGATACTGGAATAATTCCAGTCTCTCCAACACGTATCCCCTGTCGATAACACTTTGTATTTTATTCAAATTACTTAAAACAATTCTACATCAGTGGTGGAAAATATCGTGATTGAAAGAATTTTTAGAAATGACCCAGCTCGATGTTGACGAGGTGAGAATGCTACAGAGGGATAGGCCTATATTACGTCTTGTTTGTGAGATAGGCACAGCCTGTGTCGTGAAACAATCGATCTCCAAGCTCCAGTATGACTTGGGCGCGGGAATCATCTTGTAGTGTTTGTGACCTCCGTCCCCCATTGCCGATCAGTCACATAGTGTGAATCACACGACGACGTCAAGACACCCGGTTAAAAGAGAGACAGTCGTGTAGTGTGACCTCTGCATTATAATACATTTTAATTTGTAATAACAACATGCTCATTTGTCTTCTCTTGTGCAGATGTGGTCTTCTTCATTTACCTGTACCAGCGTTGGATCTATCGAGTTGACCCCAACAGGGTCAACGAGTTCGGCACCAGCGGAGCGGGCCCTGCCAAGGATGGCACAGCGCAGGGAGACACTGCGAGCACTACAGCAGCCATCACAGACAAGCCAGATGAGGAGAAGAAGAAGGATTAATCACTAGGGCCCGCCTCACCTGCCCTCTCTCCTGGGGTGGTTGTACATCCATTCGCCAGGGAAGGGAGTCATTGTTTATGGACATACTCAACGAAATATAAAAATAGTTAAACTCCCTCTGATTTGTGTGGAGATTGGCAGCAAATCATATTCAGTGTACATTTTGGTGATTATTTTACGATCCCCACAAATACCCCTCATTTTACAGTCCAAGTGAAGTAAAACAAATGTGATGTACTGTATTATATATAATTTTTGAGAGGGTAACAATGTTTTGGAGTTCAGGGTGAGAGGGGAATGGCCTGCAGTAAAACTACATATCGTATATATTTTTTATTTTTTAAACATGCAGAAGACGAATGAGCCAAGGGGAGATTTTGCTCAGTAGCTATATTTTTCTTTTCATTCCATGTCGGCATCATGTTTCAGGATGCCCAGAAACAGGTGAGTAGTGCCAGGAGCCCAGGGTTTGAGCCAAAGTGGTTGCAAGAGAAATGGAATGAAGATGTATATGAACCATCTAAACGCTACCACAACAGTGACTGCTACCTGCAATTTTAAACAAACGATTGATGTTCCAAACTTGGACATTACAAAAAGCCTTGCTGGTATTAATATAAATATTGATATTGTTCAATGATGACTTGTTATTCTTTCCTCCATTCACTGAATATTTTGTTTGTCCTGAAATGTACAGTCTCAGCTTGTCATGTTAAACTGTCTAACAATCAAGCTATTTCAAAGTGTTTTTTTTGGGGGGGGGGGGGGGGGGGGGGGGGGGGGGGGGGGGGGGGGGGGGGGGGGGGGGGGGGGGGGGGGGGGG
>JAODUK010069758.1:0-16610 GCA_027564635.1 Typhlichthys eigenmanni
CCCCCCCCCCCCCCCCCCCCCCCCCCCCCCCCACACACACCCCTCAAGCGACCGCACACGTGCAACGTGTTACGAGATCCAGCGTAGCATTTATTTTATTATATGACTTTAATTGCACAATATACGTTATTTGTGTTAATATACATGGGACGGGCACACACACACACACACACACGCACACGCGCACGCACACACACGCACACGCACACACACACGCGCGCACACACACACACATCATGGCTGTATTTTTCATGATATTCATAGAGCAGGCATTCTTTTACCATTAGACTGTGATTTGCTCGGCCAGGGTTCTGCCGACGCCCGACCTTAATCTGAGCTCCTCCTCTTCCCTCTCTGCCTCGACCCCATCCTCACCAGTAACCCCAGTGCCAGCTGTTCAGCACCAGTCACGTACATGAGACAGTTAGCCGACCGAAAGGCACACACAGGTTTTCATTAAAGGTGTTGATTAGTGTCAAAGGCAGGAGAAAACTTAAGACAGCTTTCACTACACACTTCTGCTTTGAGGCATAGCTATGGCATTGTGTGGGGTGTGTGTGTGTGTGTGTGTGTGTGTGCGTTTTGAGGTATGTTTCGGTGTGTGTGTGTGTGTGTGTGTGTGTGTGGGCTGCTGATGTGCAATTCATATGTACGCATGTCTCTATTATTTAACATGATCAGCCCGCGTCCATATATTAATATAGCAGTCTGTGTGTGTTGCATCCCAACCACGCGTGTCTACCCACAGGGAGATCATTGTTAATGCATAATACATAGCTCCACATTCCCGACTATAGGGCAATAATGGCAGCGCTGTGAGTTCATGAAGAGGAGATCAGGTGTAGGAGGAAGTGATTACAGGGCATAAACACTGCAACTGATATTGCATTTTGTAGTGAGAAGAGACTGGCGTAAAGCTGACAGCGAGTGAAGATAATGGAAAAGACGGCGACAGTGGCAATGCTAATCGGCGTTTTGTTCCGAGCGTTAGCATGACTCACGGAGATAACGAGTTGTCTGAAATTAAACGGCGGCTCAAGTCATTCTGAATGTCCCACATGGAGACAAAAAAGGTCTCTAAATTGGCGTGCGAACGTTAGCTCTATCCTGCTGACACGGCTCAGGACTGTTACCTGTTCGCGAGTAACGGCAGCATTGTGAATTTATCGGTGTATACCTACAGGCAATATAGATAATTGTTCAAGCTAAGAAATCCTAACGATAAGTAGACTGGGTTTTGTTCAGCAGTGTGGGTAGAATTGCTAATCAAGCCACAGGTATTTTTAGTAAACTACAGTTCTTATTATACTCGGGCTTGGTAGATGAAAAATTGTGCGCTTGTGTAGGATCGTGTTCTGGATCGACTTCAACCTTTAGATGAGGCTGAGCAATATATAGATAGCGGTTCAATGGCGTCCTTGGCAGTAGCTCCATCCCCCTACCCCTGTTCAAGCGTCTTGAGGCTTACCCACACATTTCTGCCTGTGTCAGAAATTGCATCATCCCCCCCCACCACTTTCCCCCGGCCTCTCCCACACGCACGCACACAGATGGCAGTAGGGTCGGACCGCTTTAATTAATTTTTCAAACGGAGCCACATTGGCAATATTAAAAGGAGCTGCAGAATCTACTGTAAACACGCCTGACACGGGAGTCATTGCTCGTGCGCAGGCTATATGCGTGTGCACCCATCAACATAAACGTACTGTACGCACAATCAGTGATATTACATTTTTTTTTTTTTTTTTATCAACATAAAAACACAATATCGCTTCCCAAGTGCGTCGAAAGAGAAAATGGCGCGGGCAGCCCGGCGTAATTACCTGGGGAATGACTGACAGGCAGCGTGGGCACCTGGCCGGAAGGTCAAAGGTCGAGTTTAATGACGGGCGTGCATATGGCAGGCCGCAGGGCCGCCACGTGAAGTGTGGAAAAAAAAAAATTCAGATGAGCGCCGCTCTTGCTGCTCCATCTGTCCCACGGTAATGACTGCACCTGGCATCACCTGGGCCCCACCCCAGGTATGCTGCCTCCCCCCTTCCAGGTTGTCCCGCAACGAGCTACGCTCTCCGAGGGAGGCACAATTAAAAAGCAATCAGCAACTGGCAGTTTCGTCGTGCGCCCATTAAACGATCTGTTCGAGTGCGAGATGTGAAGCTGTAGTGTTTCGAGGGTGGGTGTGTGTGTATGTGTGGAGAGGGTGGGGGGTTGACCGAGGCTCCACCGGATGTGGAGGATACACAGTGAAGCCTTCAGGTGTGTCCTACCACCCGTGCCATGCTAATTGCTCCCCCTGAAGACACACGCCTCTCCACTCAGACCACCTCAGTGGTTGGCTGCCCCCTCCCTCCCCCTGAAGGAGCCACTCCAAGATATGGGTGCCAAGCAACATATGGAGGCCAGCAGGGGGGAGGACCCCTTCTCTTCACAAGGTCCACATGTGAGAGTGCAGGCGGCTGCCGTGCAGCCAGAGGCATCAGAGCCACAGCTTCCCTGAGCTTGATATTTCACCCACTCTGTTCCCTCAGTTCTCTCTCTCTCCTCCTCCTCCTCCTCCTCCCGCTCCCCAGGCGAGAGTCTTTACGGCTCCGCCACACTGTTGAACGCAAGGTCACATTTCAGCTAAGAGGCGGCCAGCCTCTGATTTCACCCCCTTTCTGATCGCTCATCAAAGTCTGCCTGGCAGAATATATTAAAACTCTGCATAAAAAAAAAGAATCTTCATAGCTATATATATATATATATATCACTTTGCTGCTATAATAGGACAGCTCAGTCCCTAGGAAGACACGGGCGGTCAGGATGGGTTTGATTTTATTCACGTGCACATGTTGCCATAGCACCTGTAATGTCTTTGCTCTAATATGCCCGTGATGAGATGCAACTCAATTTGATAGCTTTACAGTAAGACGGTAAACATGTGTTATCATCTCATTCAAGTGAGGCTGTGTACTAAACAACACAACCGTTTTATTACATTTATACCAAGGATGATTTATTCATGCCAGACATCTAATTCCTTGCCTGACACACCCTCCATCTCACCGATTTTAAGGTCAGAGACTCCGCAAAACGAAAATTGATAAAAATGCAACGCCAAAGAGCTATCTTCACACCCAGGATATTGAGGTGAAATATTACCACTATTATCTGACCCTGGAAACACAATCATATGCATTCAGATGAACACGGTAGCCGTGATTGAGGTGTAACAGCTACAATGATGACGTTTATTTAATTTGCAAGTCGGAGACAGCTGCGTGCGCTAGCGAACATCTGCTGCAGTGTTAGCATAAGCGCACCTCGTTGCCGTACTGTCACGCGCCAACGGCGGCCCGCTAGCTGGACTGGGCTGACTCTGACAAATGTCTGATGAAGTTTGGATTTAACCGCTCCTCATCTGGATGTCACTCGCTATGTAGTTATTTACACTTCAAACTGAAGAATGATTAAAACATAGTTGACAATGTGGGGTGTTTTTTTCCTTCTTTTTTTCCGTCAGTGAACAGCCTTAGCTAATTCCCCAGAACTGCTTTTGCAAATCTGCCTCCCCTAAACTTCTAGATGCTTCTCTACAGTCTGTGTGCGAGTCGAGGCCATCTGCGGCTGCCACTGGTGTCTCCCCCCACCCCCCCCCTTCCTTTCACTCACCGTTAATTTGTCTAGGAGAAATAATGTTTACATCAGTTGAGACGGGAGGAGGCGTACCATCGCTGCACCAATGGTTAATAACAGGTGTAACAGTCTCCTCAATGATGCTTTATCAGTTCTCTACAATTTTCATTTAGGCCTTATACATTTACCTGGAGCCGGGCCAGACATTTCTAGGTAATACGCAGCACAGTTGTAAATAGCATCTGCTCCCATTCCACGCCGGTGAATAGGTTAAACGGCGCCTGTTTTGGCCGCGGCCTAAATTGAACAACTGGCTCCAGAGGTTTCGGTTTTCTTCTGTTCCACATGTCCAGCCTGACTCCTTTTGGCTTCCAATTAGTGGCCACTCAGTCCTGCAGCCTGCCACGGCACGGATAGTGATTTGTATGTGCTGGTGTGTGTGTGTGTGTGTGTGTGTGTGTGTGTGCCTGCCTGCGCACGTTCACCCATGCCTACACGAGCAGGAGAAAAGGCCGACAAGTGCACAAAAATGGTTGACCCAGTGATGAACTGGAATTAAGTGTGCCGTAGTGCTTAAGTGGGAGGGAAATTGATTTAGTGATTTTCACATAGTGCGGTTGATGGAGAATACCGCCTGTTGCTTTTGGTAATCTGATTAATAAAGCAGGTCTGTCGCCGCTGGCCTGAATAGCATTGCATATTTCATCTGTGATTTGAGATGTTTATTAATCAAGCAACATTTATTTGAATAGTCCTTAATTACAGGTGCAACTCTCAAAAGGCTTTTAAGCACTTCAGCCATGAAAACAGTATTAATTAGTAAATGAAGATATAAATCAGTGCATTTTATAGGAGAATGAGCTTTCTAGACAGTTGCACAATATTTTCTGTCCGGACTAATGATTTGTCAGGACAAATGTACACTCAAGACAACGTTATACATATTGTAAGACTGGACCCTTGTCTTACGAGTCGATTGGTGTGTCTCTGCAGCCATAGAGGTCACAGAGGATATTTTAAAAATCAAGATAGACGATACAAGCAAGTCAAGAGTGTCAAGATCACTCCCAATGCATTCACAACCAAGGGAAAGTGGTTTTCTTCAAGTATAATTTATCCTCATAAGGTTTCAGTGTTAGCCGCTAGCATATTTCAAAAATAGGGGGAGGGTATATATTTTAATGTAGGTAAACCATCTAGAAAATACATCTATAAATATATTTCATGCTCTATACTATATTCCTTACTTTAACATTTCCCACATATTCCATATGCATACCTAAATACTACAGTACATACAAGCTACACATTTCAGTGAAACCATAGCACAGCTCAATACATACGACTGAACTGTGGTATGACTACAACCATGGCAGCATATAGCCCTATTCAACATCCGCCATGACCACTCAAGTTATGTATTTCTTAGCATTTTGTCTTGTTACTGGTTCTACGCAGCATAACTAAGACGCCTAAAGAAGCTTATCTGCTTAAAACAGAGTGTGAGCGAGGGTGAAAAATGTGTCTCCCCCTTCAATATCGCTCCTGGTTGACTATGTGGGTTTATTCATGCCACCAGAGCTTTGGGCTTTTCCTCCAGAGTCCCCCGGCCACCATCCATGCTATTGGCTAATCCACTTAGGCTCACACTAGCTCTGCCTGGGTGGATCGGCTAGAACCCAAAAGTTCCATCCTAGGCTTCAAAGACACAAATCAATAATTCACTAAATTGTAAAAAATAACAAAAGCTATTCAATTTAAGCACACACGCATACAGTATATATACAAATAATCAACACATTTTTCCAATTGCGTTATTAATAAATATTTAAATTGTATTTTCTGGTGCAATTCACCAGCAGCCGGTAATTTCCTACTTGCTAAAGTCTTCCTTTATCTCAGCCACAAAATACTGTGGGTATAAAAAATGTATATTCTCTCTGGTGTTTTTTAGTTTGGGCATCCTTTAATATCTGTTATAAAAAATCGGAGGCATTGAATATGGTGATATATCAAAAAGTCTTTAATTACACTTAACAGCAACTAAACGGTCATGGTAAACATGTAAAACATGACTACTCTGTAATGTACAGTCATGGGGTATTGGGAGTCACTTTTATAGATGTTTCCCTTATCTATTCCTTGTACTGTATCTATTAATGTGTCACATAATCAAAACATATTGGCACGTTCCCAACAGCCTTTTGAGCAGTTTTGCACAGCTAATGCCATGCAGGCAAAGCCCAGGTGCATCTAGGTTCTTGAAGTTGGTCAGGTCGAGCTATCGCCCTCCCCTGGGGCTAATTTTCCCACCACGGAATCTCAGGGTCTTCAGCTGAGCTCTGTTTAACAGCACACCAGTGAGAGGAGAGGAGAGGAGAGGAGAGAGAGAGAGAGAGAGAGAGAGAGAGAGAGAGAGAGAGAGAGAGAGAGAGAGATGGTGTCTGTGTGTCAGTAATGAAGATGCCGACACAAATGATTGAATCCCTTTTTTCCCTCTACTAACTCTCTAAAAAATAGATTTGTTCCCACGTGCAAACTTGATATTATAATCACGTCCTACCAACGTTGCTCCTCAGAGGTTCACAGCGCTCCTCAAACACACACACACACACACACACAAGAACGCACACGCACACGCACACACACACAAGCACATGCACACACCAGAAAATGCAAATGAACGCAGAAGGGGAAAAAATAAAAGAGATCAGTGGTGATAAATCATATCACTTGCAAATTATGCTTAGCAACACGACTTGACTGCACTGTAAGCAACAGCACCTCAGAATAACTCCTGAGTTCACTGTTTCCTTCACGCGATAGTCCAGTTATTGTCTGTACGCTCCATTTTCCCTGTTTTATTGCAACATTTACAAGAAAGCAAAACTACTTTTTTTGTACTATACGTTTTGTACTATATGTACAATTACTGCCGTAATTGAAATATATATTTCTCACCCTGCCCCAGGAGCTGCTGCGGTGAAGCTGGGGTGATGCTTGGCTCCCGCAGTATCCCTCTCCATAAATCTTGGGAGATGTGAATGTCAGGGAGCAGCGACAGCAATGGGGATGTAGCTAAACGCCGTTGTGTGTTTTGCTTTTTCCTTTTTCAGCTCACATGTTTATGTGTGGCGGGGCCACCCTAAGGTCTTTGTAAGAGTGCTGGACTGCCGTTTTATTATGCTCTCAGAGGCCGACACACTGGCTGTCGAAATAACAAGCTCTGGGAGACGTATCAGAGGTTGAAGCACAGAGGGTTAGAGATGTGTGAAGGCTCCTAAATTACCTCCAAGACAAACACACAGACCTGTGTGCGTGTGTGTGTGTCAACGTATTTACATCCCTGCATTACACGGGCGGAGAAGAGGTGCACTGCTTCCTTGTCAGTAATGGACGAGCCTGTTGCGCTACACTCCCATCTTTATTCTCCTTGACGACATAAAAAGTGTGACGCACATATTAATCAAGAGCTGTGCAAACTTGGGATCTCTGTGCAGTCGGCCTCAGTTGTTTCATGTCCACCTATTAATAAATTATGTCCCCAGCTTGACAGGAACTATATTCTTAACCCCTACCCCCCCCACCACCATACACACCCAGTCGGCACAATGCTGGGACGCCTTCATTTTTCAGGGGAGCCGGTGACAGCCACAGCTTGTATTGAAGTTAAGCTCGCTGTACATTTTAAATTGCTGACGTTTTCTTTTCTCTCTCTCTCTCTTTCTTCAAACCCCCCCACCCATCTTCACTCTCCTCCTCTGCTCCCCCATGACCCTCTTACAGATGTGGCCAGCTCTCCCACGCTAGGTAAGGCTCGTTTGTGGGTTTCATAACACTTTATCCACAGCGACAGTGACTTTTTGCACAGTGCAGCTGGTAATGATGGGAAGTTCATAAAGGCAGGAGGGAGGGGGCGGGGGGGAGTGGGTACTTAGAAGTCCTTGCTGTAGCCTATCCACACACCTGCGCATGCCGACAAACATCGCTAGCTTCTTTTTGGCTCCAATTTAAAAAGGCATTCACATTTGAATGAAAGCGTCCCAGATTGTTCAAAGCACACACCGGCGGTGTGTGCCGAAACAGGCGGCTGATTGCCTCGTCCCGCGGTTATTTGAGAACAGCTCTCACGACACGTTCGGAGCACCTGCTGTCATAATTCAGTGTTCTGACCTGCAGCTACACACCCAGACAGACAGACATACAGAGCCCAGGACTGCGTGGCCTACAGGGAGATCTAACGTGCTGTTACAAGCAGCTCTCGGCCATTTACGGGACGCAGGTATTGAACTCCTTACAGAGATACTTCACCAAGATATGAAAATGAGTGTATCAGTTACTCAGCTGACAGCGCGGCATGCTTGGAGAAAACAGTGTGCACTGCACGCCCATACCTCTGCAGAGAATTATCTGTGAGGACACGGGATACGCTAATTATAGGTTTTGGGCGGAGTGCTCCTTTAAAGGACTATCATTTTACACATGCCTTAAATCTTTTCCCGCACAATTAATTGAACCACGGACATGCCCTAGTTTATTTATTAGGACACAGTTGCTACTCTCTGCTCCTCTGAACAACGCAGGAACTTTTCCAGGCTGTTTGCCTGAGCGCTGTCGCGGTAGAGGTCAACCCCATGATTTAATCCACACTAGCAGGGCCCTTAGATCGGGACAGTGGGAGCTTTCAACACCCCCGACAGCTCCCGGCACCTGCGTGTATAGCACAAACCAACAGCTCTGCTTCAATAGGTGACAGACATAGGGAGGGTGTCATTAAATATACAGCGTACCAGCTTTACCCTGGCAATGGTTGCCAGCCCGTTGTCTTGACACTGCAAACTATGCGCATGACCGCTCATGGGACATCGCCGACTCATAGTGTAATTGAAAGCCCAGTGCCACGACATCACCACCGCCACTGTTTGGCTACCAGGCGGAGCATCTGCGATCAGCTCTGGTCGACGGGGGGAAGGGGGGGGGGGGGCGTGCTGGGAAGCTTGACACCCTGGCTATCCGTGAATAATAAGTACCCATGGGAGCGTGCCAGCTGGACATTTGCTGTGAGCCTAGCCGGAGAGGGAGAAAGCTGTCAAACACCACGGCAGGCATCTGTGGAGGTGCGGCGCGGGTTCACATCCACGGCTCTGGGCACGCAGAGTGCTGCACACATGGGAGCCTGGGCCAGTACATTACTCTCAAACACATCTACACCGCTGGATGAGTTCCCCGCGTTTCACGGGCAGCGGTCACATCACAGAACTCTGTTTTTAGAGCAAACAATACATGATGGCTGGGGGTTACTTTGCAACGGACCGCTTTTGACGGTTCCTGTTCGTTGTGGAAACTAGGGGTGCACAATATTGATAAAATGGGATATTGCGATATTGATCATGAAAACTGCAATATTGATATTAATGTCGATATTTTTAAACATACAAAGGTTACGGGAAAATGCATCAACATATCAACACATTTTCCACTGACAGTCATATTGGACTGGTACAACAACAGTGAGGAGGAGGCATTCTTTCTGGCCACTAATGTTTCCTCTTTGATCTCTATTATGTCATTAGCTTCCTTAACCACACATCATACTGTTCTGTCTAAATCAAACACAACTAAGCCAAACAGCAAATGGACGCAGCTCTTAACAAAATAAACGTAATATTGCACTTCCCGCAACATTTTCGATATGATATTGCACACCGTGCTATTGTCATAACAACACTGAGGCGATATATTGTGCACCCCTAGTGAAAACCCAAGTTATTGTCCGTCGTTTTCAAGGAGACTGTTAGAATTACCACACTTCAGACATCCCGCGGCCGTTAGAGTAGCTCTAATCTTCATACCTTTATTCTGCAGTTCTGCTGATGTGAGGCAGCTGATACTGATTCGACTTTTCCCTTCCCTGTCCTCGCCGGTGTAGTTGCACTCAAACACTGCATACATCTACTGCACCTCCCTGCACCACGTCCCAAACTCCCTCTTACCCATCTCTCGCAGTTTGGCATTGAGAACTTTTTGCCTCCCTCCCCATACAGAGAACAGCAGGTCGACAGTGAGCCTCTGCTATGCTGAGGCTCAGTCTCTTAAATTGGAGAGGAAACGCCATTTGTACCGCACACAGACCATACCCACCCTTAACAGCCAGCGCCGGTGTTCCGTGCTCTGCATGCGTGCCGACACCAAGCTACTGTACATAGGCAAGGAATGGCAATCAGCTCATTATGTTCCACGGGGCAGGAGGATTTCAGAGTGTGTGAGAGAGAGAGAAATAGAGAGAGAGAGAGAGCGGGGTAGGAAGCAGGGGGTGGGGGATCACCCTACATCCATGAGCATTGAAAATGGGACCTCTGTTCCTTTAGACAAGCTGTGTGCACCAGTTATTATTGTATTGTGTCTGGCGGGCTTCCTGTCCTATGGGAACTAAGCCACACTTGATCAGCGATATGACAGTGAGGGCATTGGCTGGCTGCTCGGCTAAAGCAAAGAGGAGATCTTTGCGCGGCCAGAATAATGGAATGAGCATTTTGTTAGCGCGTGCGCGTGTGTTCCTGTGCGTTTGTGTGGGTGTGTGTGTGTGTACTGATTTCATTTCAAGTGTTTTGGATCCATTTGTTGCCCAGAAGGCAAGGCCAGTGTTTGTCTCTACCAGCGTACTGATCTGAAGTGACCAGCTGGGACCGGCTTACAAAAATAACAGCAGAAAATAGCAGCAAAAGACTCTAGAGAATTGTCCAAAACATGCTGGAATGTTTTCATTCTGGATTATGTAAAAATAGACCGCCGCAAATAAAGTGCTCATATTCAGTACATGCAGTAAAACGAGGTGTGTTTGTATGTGTTTGAGTGTGTGTGTGTGTGTGCGTGCGTTTGTTTGTGTCTGCAAAGATGTTGTACTGTACTCTGGCTAAATGCTGCTTCTAATATGGAATACCATTGTCATTGACTAGGATGGTAGGAGTAGGAGGTAATCATAGTGTTTCCCTTTATAAGAGATGTACCCTCTGTTTAACAAAGGCCATTTTGCTAATGGTAAGTTGGTAAGTCAAGCATGCTGCAGAACCTGCTGCTATTGTCAAAATGTCAACTTCATATTGCAGTTTCAGTGTCATATTTTAGGATTTTAAACTTTTCAGTCCAGTTGCTCCCCTCCACACACTTACATTCGGGAAGCAATATTCTCTTTGGTCACTCGATAAATCCTCCATCTGCTTCAAATGTAGTGCAGTTCATGTCCGACACTGGTAGTAGTATTGTAGACTTCTAGTAGAAATTCAATAAGAAAGTGATATAGTATAGTGTTTTAGTGAAATAAAATATTCACAACTATCTGCTTGTTAAGTTGCTCTAATAAATGGGAAATGCCATATTACTGCATGTCTGAATACAGTTTATGAGTTGGATTAGATTTGAGTGACAGATTCACAGTTAGCATTGCCACTGAGAAATCTTGAGCGAACTGCATACATTGCATTATGTTAGCAGCGTAATATCTTGTCCCTCACTGATGTCTGACATGCCTGAAGAAAATCAAGAATCTTTATATTAATGACACCTCAAAATAATTCATTCTAAGTACGTACAGATTCAGCAAAATGTTTTAATATATTACATCAGTAATTCATGACACAATGACAGGTTTAGTCATTTAGTTTGGAAACAGAAACACTGTACACCACAATGGAACACCCACATAATACAGACTCAGACACACGGCTGCATAGACCAGCTGATTCTTATAGTCTTGGACACACCTATCCCTTCAAAAGAGACTGGTAATTCTAACAGATGGCCCGTCCTTAACTTGATCAACAGCGGCGGTGTCACAAGTAAACACAACAAGCTGCTCTAGAGCCCAAAAGAAAGCAGTGTCCATCAGCAGCTAGCCGCATATGGTAGACGCACATTATTCTATCTCCCTTCTCCTGACTATCACCTCTTGAAAATGCTAACTGCAGCCAAGCCTCACATGTAAACTTCACAGGGTGGAGAACAAGGGAGGCAACTTGGCGTATGAGCTGAGATCTCATGTCTCAACGTTGTTTTCTTTTGAGTATTTCCAAATTTTGAATTTGTTTATTTGTTTCCTATTTGTTTTCTTGAGTGTTATTCCAAGGCATATTATAATTATTTCAATACTGTATCATGTGTTGAGGAGACACATTGTGGGGCTTGGCAGAGTGACTAAACAGTGCTACACTTTGTAGTTGGCAGAGACTTGACATTGACATTGGCCTAGCTGGTTGATGTTGGTGAGAAGGAATACGACATGGCAATGTTGAGGTATAGGAAGCAAGCCTGTAAGAATTACTAATGCAGCCAAAAGCCATATCTCTTCTTTTCTTGTTTCTGCATACCTGTATTGATTTAGAGCTGACATTCGCCTTTTGTCCAAATGCTAGGACAGTCACATAATGATCTATGTTTGTTACATTACCCCAAAGCTGATGTGCCCTTGGAGTGTTGCATATCAGCTGTGTTTCCAGTAATTACCACAATGGGTTGATGTTATTATGAGCATGTCATAAAGTATTCTCCTGGTCGCTAGCGATAGCCTTCTTTGGAGGAACGGCAAGTCTACAGGACAAGTGATACCTTGCCACCAGGCACGCTCCCACCCCTGTGTCTTACACAAACTGCATTCATTCCTAATTTAGACTCATTCTTTTCCAGAGGAGCCGTAAGCGGCTTTATTAATCATCTCTGCTATTATCATTTCACTCTTTCCTTTTTGCATTTGGTTTCCTTTTATGTTTCTCTGTGCCTGAGGGGCAATACTCATTGGAAACCTCAGAAGTGTCAGAGCGCGTAACCCATTCGGACCCCTGTAGCTCACTTCTCCTCCATTGTTGTTACTGTGTTGATGTGCCTTTAATTAGCGGCAGTAATTAGCTCGCTCTTCAGAAATATGATTTCCCATTGTATCTGCGTGGCTCGGTCATTAAACGAACAAAGGCATGCAAGTGGCTGACAAAATAGGCCCATCTGATTAAATGAATTAAACCATAAAATAATGTTAATAGCACTTAAATGTAAATTGTGCAATTTATTTCATTGTGCATTGCCATTGTCACTGTGTTTTCTAATTTCCTGTGGAAGACAACTGCTTAGCTTTGTTGCTTTGTGGGAGCACCTTAGGCAGTGATGCCCAACTTGTTTTGACCCTTGACGGTCTCCAAAGGTTAGTCACACATACAGTAAACCAAGATAGTATAACCAACCAACCATAAACAAATGGAAAATGTGTACTGTACATTGAGACTTTCAAGACCACCACGGAAGGCATACTGTAGCAGCTGCAATGATTGTTGCCCTGCGTACGTGTTTCAAATGTTTCACATTCTACTGTAAGCAATCAACAGGGATGTCAGTTCCACATGGACAACAGCAGCATTTATTCTGGCAGGACATTTAAGCGGGATGAAGGCCACTGGACAGGATCCACGGTCTTGCTGTCTGAAGGTCAAGTGTCAGAGGTCGGTGTGTGGCCAATCCATCTGCTACGCTGGCGTTGTCACATACATGCTGGACGGCCCTCAACAGAACGGCACCATGTTTCATTACCATCCCAGTGGAGACATGCTGCATCAATATACCAGCCACGTGCACACAAAGTTAGATTACAGTAATAGAGTACTTAAAAAGCCTTTCGGAATCTGATAGATTTCATTCACATGCAGTGTGCTTTTGTCAGGTTATTTATTAGAGTGCAAAGGCTACACCTCCAGAGAGAACACCACACAGACATTGATGAGAAATAACCATATTTTTTTTTGTCATTCATATTCTATATTCAGACCCTGCTCTTGTGCACTTTCACACACTTGCCATCATTCATCCCAGGTTTATTTCCCTGCAAACACCACAACCAACCTTTGGCCATAAGTATGTACAGTGTAGTAGCTAAGGCTGAACGATTTTGGAAAAAAATCTAATTGCGATTTTTCTTACAGATATTGCGATTGCAATTTGATTCGCAATATTTTCTTTTAAGTCAGTATTTGTTCTATATATATGTGACATTTAAAACATGTTATGGAGCATTACCACATGAGATGGCATCACATTATTAACTGCTCTATATTCAAATGAAAAGAGCATAAAGATACATAATTAATGGTTTTAATCATGGATTTACTGCATTTCAGGACATGCGACAACAGTCCGTGCACATTGGCAATTTTAGACTATTCTTTAAATTGCATTTAAGCAGCCCTACAATAAATACGAATAAATATGATTATTATTTTCTGAAAAAATGTTTAGCCAATGTATAAGGTCTCTAACATTACATTTTCGAGCTTGGCTTGCCTGTGCTCATATTTACACAGATGCGGCACACATAACTTCATCATGGACATGATCTAGCTCCGATTTAGCTCCACCAGAGATTGTGAACGTTCTCATTGCCGTCAAGTAGTGTTGTTGTTGGTGGGCGTGCCGTGTAGGCTACGTACCATAGAAACATAGTCGTCTTTAATTTCAGAGCATGACCTAGAGGAGCACCATGCTGATTAGTTTGAATTACCGTGAAACAAGGAGCAAATAAAACCATTGACGCTACAAAAAACTTGGTCAGATGCGCAGATAAATCGCATTGGTTCAAATCGCAATATCAGTTTGAAAACGATTAATCGTTCAGCCCTAACAGTGTCTCCCGCTCTTTGCCAACGTGTAATCTTGACTTGTAAGGGTTGGTGCTCAGGTTGAGATTGAGGCATGGGGATTCCTGCCATGGCATTTGCCCTGTTCTTGGGTCAAAACATGGAAATGACCGAGCTTGCTGGTGGCCTTTCCGCGCACTAGGTGTGCTGAAAGGTTGGCCTGGGGGTGAGCAGAGAGCAGTGACCATAGGTGTTTTGTGGTAGTATCAAGCGTGAAGCACACAAGGCAACCTAGTGCAAAGTTAATAAACAAGACAACCACAGCATATGCAGCAACACACCCAGGGCAGGCCCGTGGTACAGGTAACCTAGGTGGGAACAGGACCCCAGAATATCAAAGGTTTGACCACTTGCACTTCGCCCCACCTAATCAGCAGCAGCGGTAATGTAGTGAGAGCGCTCCTAATTATCCTAAAACAGTCTGTTGCTGTTGTGAGAAATGAAGGAGAGATGGCATAGTAAAATAGTAGGCTATGCTATATAAGGCTATGTGACAGATTTTGCTTCTGGAAGTAAGCAAAGGTTTTATTCACTCCTTTGCTTAGGATGCGCCTGCATAGAATGGAAGTGAACAGGAGGCAAATATTGGCTCCTGTCAATTTTGCACATGTGATCGGAGGCCTACTGTTGCTGTTGTGAGAGAATTCACACAGCGTAGGTGAGAACAAGTCTGACACGGACATTGTACCATTTGGACATAACTATTGTTGTCAGCTGTCACTGTTAAAACCAGAGGATGGACAATACTTTTGGAGAAAGAAGGACCTTATTTCGTCTAGATAATTTTTTCCCCAACGCCACTATGTAGAGTCATAAGGTCAAGATGTCAGTGTAGCATTGAACATTGTCATTGCCTTGACTTCTGGTCACAGAAAATGGAGCAAAAGGCAAATATTAATTAATGCGATTAGCTAATCACAAAGCTTGTAATTAATTAGAATCATTGTTTTAATCGCTTGACAGCCATAGTAATAGCATATCATACAATCCTCAAAATGACTGAAAACAGCCTAAATATCAGCCTAATACCTACAGTACGTGCACGGGTGAGAACCAGAGGGTGAAAGTGACATTTTGGGTGAAATGGAGATAAAGCTCTTGATGACCTCTTTATGCTGCCAAAAGGGAACAAGTTCATTCTTAATCCATTTGGAATTATAAATAGACTGAGATACTGAACAGACTATGCCAGTTGGTGCCAAAAGGTCGTAACAGCACCTTTTGGCATTGATACATTTATATTTGGAAAGCATGTGGGAAGGATTTATATGTTATATTTTTATTTGATCACAATATATTGTTATTTCTTTTAAACTGTACATAATGCTTTGTTGTTATTGTCGTCAGATGGGCCCATGCATTTATATGAAATGGATGAAATGTTTTGACCCTACTGTAAAGTTGTATAAATGTCACTTATGCCTTTCTGGTTCTCACCGCTCGAAATAGAGATGATCTAAGATATTAAAAATGAATAATATACATTAAATATATAGATATAATTGGCCCATATGTTTAGAGCCAACTACTGCTAACAAAGGGACACAACATGGACCCTCTGATGAATACACTGCATGTGATGTAAGACATCCACCCTCTCCAAAAGTCACGGTGGACTAAATCAACATCGTCTTCTAGATCCTTTTGTCTGAGCCAAATCATCATTACAGTGGAACACAGAATCGCTCAAGCCTACACAATCCATTGCTAATGAAGATGAAGACTGATCAGTAGCTTAATATTCAGGGGTTTTTTTCCATCACCTGTGTTGTCAAACATATTGAGAACTGACATGGTCAGATGAGCACCATTTCAGCTTCATACATTTTTCACCTTCCCTTCAAGAGAGATGGTGATCCCAATTAGTCGAACATTCAAGGATTCAATCTAAAGAGCCTACTTTGACTGCCAATCTCAGTATTGACAGTAACGCTGTATGTACAGCACAATGTTAATTATATGACAAAAACATTTTTCATATTAACGTTTATTATGTAGGCATAAAGTTAATTAAACGTACATTGTTTACACACTACTCGCCTATAAGGCCACAAAATAGCTGGGGCCGGCGCTGGATACACCAAACTCTCACTGAGAAAAGAAAGTTCCAGCTCTTAGATTCAAAATTGGCAACGCTTCACTCACTGTTCATTGTGTGTAGTACATTGGTAATGTGAGAAAATGCCTTTATGAGTGCTTTTCTAGCCATTACTAGCATCATTAAGTTACTTACACCACCAAGTCCTAGCCTCTTATTCTCTCTCTCTCTCTCTCTCTCTCTCTCTCTCTCTCTCTCTCTCTGTCTCTCTCTCTCTCTCTCTGTCT
>JAODUK010069769.1:0-16609 GCA_027564635.1 Typhlichthys eigenmanni
TGACAGGTATACCTCGTTTCTCAGCGACAACTGATAACTTTAGACGGATTCATGTGATTCTGACAGGTATACCTCGTTTCTCAGTGACGACTGATAATTTTAACTAGACGGATTCATGTGATTCTGACAGGTATACCTCGTCTCTCAGTGACGACTGATAACTTTAGACGGATTCATGTGATTCTGACAGGTATACCTCGTGTCTCAGTGACGACTGATAACTTTAACTAGACGGATTCATGTGATTCTGACAGGTATAC
The DNA here is from genome assembly GCA_027564635.1 of Typhlichthys eigenmanni. Taxonomy (NCBI): domain Eukaryota; kingdom Metazoa; phylum Chordata; class Actinopteri; order Percopsiformes; family Amblyopsidae; genus Typhlichthys; species Typhlichthys eigenmanni. Next base: position 261 of record JAODUK010069769.1, read on the forward strand.
CTCGTCTCTCAGTGGCAATAGATAATCCCCAGCAGCATTGGAGAAACTCCACATGTGAATATCCTGTCCCTTCTCTTCATCATTCTCTCCTATCAGCTCTCTCTCTCCTCCCCCCGCTGGAGATAGGTAAGGCTATACTGTATGTATGTATGTTTTATGAGTGGGCATGCATCAAAGTTTAGTGTTCATTAGTTAAAGTTATATTCAGCTATTGCATGCTAATTATAAGCTAGTGCACAAATTCACCAAATATCTCCATGCATATTAAGCTAGCTGTGAATGTTGAAAAAGTGATCTGATACTGAACACCGTCTCGGCTCTGTAAATAGTAAGACAATCAAAGTGGCGAACACCGCTCACATCAACAAAGCTGTAGTACTACGCTTTGCTTCACAATGCGTTTCGATGTGTGAAGCGGTGCCACAGATGAATATTGTTTTGATTTGAGCTCAAAGTTAGCAAGCGTTCTTAGGAATGACTAACCCTGCCTTCAAGCTGGCAGCTGGTGTGTATCTATGTGTATTAGTTGAGTGGGCATCTAAGTGTGTATTTTTGCAAGAGAGAAAATGTGTATGCATGTATAATGTGTGCGTGTGTGTACGTATAGTGTATATAATGTGTGTGTGTGATGTGTATGTATATATATATATGTTTACTGTGCGTGTGTGTACATACATTTAATGTGCATGTGTGTACGTATAGTGTGTGTGTGTACATATACTGTGCATGCGTGTGTGTGCAGGCACGGTAACATCTGCAGCATCTGTGGCTGTCTCCTCTGACAGCATCATGGCATATGGCGGGCCGGGTGAAGGATGGCTGTTGTCACCCAGGCAACGTGCCGCCCCACACCAGGAGAAAGAGCAGAGTAGAGCCAACGTTACCAGCTTCCCGTTAAGCCGCCTCAACGCGACATTAAAGGCCGACACGCTCGGGGGTCACCGCACTGTGTCACGTTTAATCCTGCGCGTACCCGCTGCAATGAATTGTGGGTAAATACGTACAGGAAGGCGGAATGTGTGGCTTGGTCACAGTGAGAGAAATGGTTTGGTTTGAAAATGTTGTTCACATGCAGAATTAAGAAACACAAAGAATATAAATATAGAGATAATGTAGTACTAAAATAAACATACTGTAGAGAACAGGACGAAAGATGCTGTAGAAAGAAAGCCTAAAAAGAAAGATAGTGTCTACTAAAAAGAAAGAGTGTATACTAAAAAGAAAGATAGTGTATACTAAAATGAAGACACTGTAGAAAGAAAGTACGAGTAATGCCAGAAAGCAAGTAAGTCATTTCATAGTCTCTTTTTATTGCTGGATAGTTTGGCTGACAGACTTGTAGCAGCAACTAAGAAAGACATATCTTCCCCCGTCAACGCAGGCCCAGATTTATACCTCTCGACCTGCTGGTGCCTAAACGTGGACCGTGAAATCCCTCTGCCTGTTAAAGCCGTCTATGTAAGATGACTGGCAAATAAGTTCCCCTATAACCTCCTCCATTCCATAACAGCCATTTCTCCCTTTCTCGTCTGTCAAAGCCACCCTTAGCATGGCTATACACACAGTAATACTGTTTGGTGGTTTGTGTTGGACACATCCAGTGGGAGCTAGAGTACGTGTCAAACTTTCACAGCATCCGGATCTGCCACAGGATCGAGGCTATCGCATAATAGCCTGAAATTAGACTGTCGCACAGAGGCCCCAAGGAAGGAAATGAAAGAGGGCGGATTGAAGCTTCTTAAAACACCATATTGGGTTGGAAAAGTGAAAGAAAGTTTTTTTTTTGTCCTATTCAACATAAACACCCACACAGTATATTTTGACAAGAGGCTATGTGGCCCATGAGAAGGTTTACTTCACTACTGCTTACTGTGCGTCAACAGTTGCCACAGCGGAAAACTACTACACAACATCATAAACACATTTACAGCAATTAAATTTACAGCTGACTATACTACGTATGTGCAGACACCGTGTGACGTCAGACGACTGCTTCTTCAGAGACCACATTTGGAGAATATGACCAGAGTACTATGTTGCATATCTCCAAGTAGGAGGTCAGAATTCAGGGCTTCCCAAGAGGCTGAGACAGCGTAACAAACCTGCAAAACTACCTTTTCCACCGTCTACAGCCTAAAGCCCGTTGCACACGGAGCGTTTTCGGGACCGTTTCTCCGCTATGCTTTGCACACTGCCCGTGTTTTATGTACGTTGTATGTACGTTTTACGTACGTTATACGTACGTTATACATACATTATACGCATGTTTGTATGTCATGATAGCTGTTGCACTGCATTTTGACTTTGCAGTATTAACACAACAATATGCATGTTGCAGCACAGTAAACACATTATCCAAAATATATTAACACATTACGACAACAATTCAGGTGAGCAACAAAGTTATATAAACAGGACTTTTAACAACTTTTCTTATCGAGGAGTGTGTGGGGTGTGGGGCTGGGGCTAAGAACAAGGACAAGGTTTTCTGTTAAATTACGATTTGTAGTGTTTTACTTGCTTCTATGTTGTACTTCCATTGCACTCTAAATCGCTTCAAAAGCACCAGGCGGAAAAAATGGACATGAACATGGGAGCAGATCCAAAGCGGATCCACTCCACGTCGACTTCGCTTCAGCGAAGGCCTTAATGGCGCGCCATATTCAAAACCCAACTTCTAAATAACGCACAAACTCTGATGTGGACTTTTGCTCCTCTAGTTTCTAACTTCACGTCTTTGCTACAGTCGATTTACTCTGCGCCTAGCAGAGGACCTCAAAACCTTCTTACTCTCATCCACCTCACAGCCTCTCTTTTGACAGCCTTTAATGGAAGCTATCCCCTCATTAAACAGCTGCAGGTGTCTGGGGTTTGGCAGCCACAGCGAGGGACGACAATAAAAGGGGAACGAGAGAGAGAAAGGCAGGGTTAGTCATTCTGGGGAACGCTTGCTAACTTCGAGCTCAAATCAAAACGATTTCCCTCCGTGGACCTCCGCTGCCCCACACATCGAAACGCATTGTGAAGCAAAGCGTAGTACTACGGCTTTGTTGATTTGTGAGCGGAGTTCACCACTTTGTTTATGTTACTATTTACGGAGTCAGGGCTGTGTAGTAGTACCCGCTTGCAACAGCTGACTACACCTTTAATGCAAGCTATCACCTCATTGAACAGCTGCAGGTGTATGGGGTTTGGCAGCCACAGAGAGGGACGACAAAAGGGGAAAAAGAGAAAGAGAGAGAGAGGGGGATAAGCGGGGTAAAGAGCCAGAGAGACAAAATATATATGTGAGGAAGATCTACAATCTACCTCACGTTATTAAGTGATATATAGCAATACACTGTTAGTTTCTCTATGTATTTGTTGAATTATTCTGTGTGTTTGAATGTTCCTTGGATCCAGTAGGCATTTAATGCATGTCTGTTTGTGCTGTGAATGAAGATGGCCTTGCTACATTAAAGAGCTGTTTTATGTATATACTGTGGTCTGTGTGTGATCTACTCCACCTACTCGGAACCGCATCGGTCATCCCTACAGTGGGTTTGTCCATCTACCCTACATTTGGTGGCAGTGGTGGGATGTGATGCTGCTATTCCGAAAGGGGGAAGTGGTTCACCAGCAGGAGCTACTAGGAGAGGGCCAAGAAGAGAGGAACGTCTGCCTACAGCTAAGGCTCTTATAGTTCTTCCAGCATGACTATCTTAACACCCCAGAACTAGCCGCGCTAATAGTACCAGCATGGCATAGAAGAGTGATTGTTGCAAAGCATGGTGCCCTGGACAGAGCAAGGCAATGAACTGGAACTGTGTTTGATTACATATGGAGCAGGCTTGCAGCAGTGTACCAATGGTCAGAGCCAGGGTGGGTGGTGAGATTGGTTTATCTCACCGGAAGTGCCCGCTATGCTATGGAGCCATGGCTGCTGAAGACACTCTTGGTATGGTAGAGTGAGAGAAGCTAGGCTTGGTTTATATCAAATACATGAGGTTTATCATCAAATATTTGGGCCCAGGTGTTGGGTCTTGCTCTGTTCTGGGAGGTAGGACAATTCATCAGAGTGGTAGAAGCGGTAGTATATATAAACTAAGTACTAACTAACTACTAGGAGACAGACAGACAGACAAGTGGACAGACAGATGCATAGACTGTCCGTCAGACTGTCCATCAGACAGACAGACAGACAGACGAAGAGAAAAACAGTCACAGATAGGGGTGAAGAGACATAGAGACTAGGGATGTGCATTTTGGTCCTTTTGACTGCTCGAGTACCCGACAGAGAAAACGAGCGAGTACTCGAGCACTTGTATTCTGGGCCCGGGGACTGTTGATGACAGAATATTACTGATAGGCTACTGTAGGTAAACACACGGGATTTATCTCAAGGAGTGTGTGTTCGCCAGGACCAAAAGTTGAATAAAAATTAATTAAAATTGAAATTAAATATATCAGAAAACTAAAAGGATGTATCAGGCAATGTCAGTTTCTTATATTTGAATTAACGTATTTCATCAAAAAATAAATTGGCACGTATAGGCTATCAATCGATTATAACCAGGGGTGAATCTGACAGCCGGCTAAATTGTTACTAGCCCTGTATGCAACTCTATTTTTACAGAGTAACGGACATTCGTTTCTAATAACATTTTCTATATTGCCTGTATTTTCAATAGTGCTTGTATGGATGGACTTTCTTTTTAAAAAGGAAGCAGGAAATTCCCTTATTTGTTATTATGTTACTTAGCCTTTTTCGTTAAGTTTTAGATATTAAACAAATTAATTCATGCATTTATTCATTATCGATCATGAATCGTATGATCAAGCATTGCTGTCACAGACGAGCACTCGAGTACCCGTGCCCATCCCTAATACAGACAGACAGACACACAGGTGAAAAGCTACATGTCAGACAGACATACAGACAGACAGCTTGTGCGCCGTTATCAGATTTGTTAACAAGAGGCGCATTTCTTGACAACGCTAGAGATTTATTTTTTATAGTGCTTATATGGATGTACTTTCTTTTTATAAAGCAGGGAAATCCCTTGTCTAAAAATGTATCCGTGTGTGTGTGTGTGCGTGCGTGCTAGGTACGAGAAGGCAAGAGAGAGACAAGCCATAACTAAGGAGTGAAGATGGAGAGAATGTAATGAGAGGACAAGACGATGAGAAAGAGAGTGTGTGTGTGTGTGCGCGTGCGACGCATGTGTGCATGTGCGTGTGTGTGTGTGTGTGAGTGCTAAAAGGGCGATATCTGGAAGATAAAACGTGAGGACAAAGTCACTTAAAATAAGTGCAGAGGAGTAACAGGAGGAAGAGGAGAGGGGAGGAGAAGAGGGAGACAGGAGAGAGAGGGAACAGAGGAGAGACGGGAGAAGAGGAGAGAGGAGAGAGGAGAGATAGGGAGGAGAGAGAGGGAGAAGAGAGAGAGGAGGGGGAGAGAGAGACAGGAGGGAGAGGGAAGAGAGGAGAGAGAGGGGAGAGAGGATCGTGGGACTTTGGGGGGTGAGTTGTACCGGGACCAGACCATCTGGACGAAAACGGTTGCCAGGTCTGTGGTGATAAACACCCGGGCAGCACTCCACCAACCCCCAGCTCAGCTCAGCCCCGACCCACCCCAGCCTCCACCTCAGACCCCATCTCTACCCCCACCCTAGCCACAACCTCACCCCAGCTCCACCCCACCCCAATCCAACCTCAGCCCCCACCCTCACCCTAGCCCCAACCCGTGGAAAAAAACCAGAGAGAATGAAGGGGCCGCTTAACCCTCCACCCCCTCCACCCCCCCCCCCCCTTCCCCCCTGTCCTCCATCTCACCCCCCGCCCAGTGAGAAGCCCCACGTCTTTCACCTCAGACGACGGCCCACTTCCACGGCTCAGGAGAGGCCAGCTCGTTAAGGCAGCGGGGTAATTACCACGTATATTTACAGAGGGGCAACGAGCCCGTGCACTCTCCGGGAAGCCTCAAGAAGAAAAGCTCACGTGGGGGAACAAGACGAGCTGTATCTGGGTGGTAGTGGGGTTGGGAAGGGGCTGGTTTCCAGCTCCTCTCATCCGCCGCATCCAATAGTAGAAAACAGACACACATGCAAACAAATGTCTCCACCTCCCCTCCCATCCCTCTGTCAATAAGCCCACTTTTGGAAACACTTTAAAAAGACTTGATTATCACCCCCCCCCCCCAAAAAAAACTCAATTCGTCCTACACATCATAGCCACAGGGTTAATTAGAATTGTTATAAGGAGCCACAACCGGCGTACTTCTAAAACATTTATGGCCACATGCATTACAACGTGCGGCATTAACATATCCACAAAGTTTTAACTTCCTCCTCTAGCACTCCCCCTTTGAGAAACAAGAGAGCCGAGAGGATGCAGAAGAGACCGTTGACCTCTGCTGCCCCCTGTGTTACAGCTGAGAAACAACAAGGGAGTCGGTAATGAACAGGCAGTCCGCCTCGGATCACAGGATTGGTTCTGAGCCGGCACGCGTCTCGAATGACAAAAAGCTTGTGGAGATGTGAACCTGTATAAGTCCATGTGTTACCTAGACGGATTATATTAAGACTCTTTTGCCATCTTGGGTCCTGGCTAATAGGTCTTGATACAGTGAACTAGTGCTAGACAGAGCACCTTAATCCTTTCATTAATACATGTGAACGAAGGCTTGCTGCAGCCCCTGTGGATTATTAACTAATACGATTTTGTATTTGTAGCAGTGCTGAATGCAAAAATGGGTAATTAACTCACTTTGTGATTAGGATACATTTAACATTTCTTCTCATAAATGCAGTCCATTCTCTAGAAAATGTACCACGACTATGGCTACATTTTCACTGTATTTTTACATTTCTATCCTTAAAATCACTAATACTAAAGTATATTTGTGATATCTCAAATATCAAATCTGCAATCACTGATCCACGGTGTGATTTGATGTGTTCTGCCTGGCGACTGACTAACAGGAAGTCCCGCCTTATGAACTTCTTGAAACCCCAGTCCTTCCCCAGTACAAAACGACATGCCCTCTGGCTCACTGCAAAACACAACCTCGAAACAGGGGAAACAATAAGATTATGTGGCGCTTTAACAATGTGAGGAAATTGTGTGTGCGTGTGTGTGTGTGTGTGTGTGTGTGTGTGCGCGCATGAGAGATAAAGAAAAATAGATAGAGGGACAGCCTGCAGGTGTGTGTGTGTGGCTGTAGGTGTGTGTGTGTTAGCTCTATGTATGTACGTGTGTGTGCGTGCGTGTGTGTTAGCTCTATGTATGTGCGTGTGTGTGTGTGCGCGCGCGTGTTAGCTCTATGTGTGTACGTGTGTGTGCGTGCGTGCGTGCGTGCGTGTTAGCTCTATGTATGTACGTGTGTGTGTGTGTGCGTTATGAATCACGGTGATGAGTACGGGCAAGACAATGGAGGCAGAATGCTGGAAGCAATGCCTGCAGGGAGCTTTTAACACTTCAGAAGGAAAGAGTCTCTCCCTCTCTCTCCCTCTCTCTCCCTCTCTCTCTCCCTCTCTCTCTCTCTCCCTCCCCCTCTCCCTCTCTCCCCCTCTCTCTCCCCCTCTCTCCCCTCTCCCTCCCTCTCTCTCTCCCCCCCTCTCTCTCTCCCCCTCTCTCTCTCTCTCCCTCTCTCTCCCCCTCTCCCCCCTCTCTCTCTCTCCCCCCTCTCTCCCTCTCTCTCTCCCTCCCTCTCTCCCTCTCGCTCTCTCTCTCATAAAGGCAAGGCAGAAAAGCGGGAGAAGGCGCTAAAGTGAGAAATTGCAGAGATCAAAGCGGTCCAATTAACATGTGTTTATGGCGTGCCAATTATCTCCCGACAGCGGCAGGAAAGGCTCTCTGGTGCTCTGCGACGTGGTGGTGTGTGTGTGTGTGTGTGGTGGGGGGGGGGGGGGGGGATAGGGGTCAGTCATTCTCAAGAACACTTGCTAACTTCCCACTCAAATCAAAACAAAAAACAACTCTCCCTTCAATGTTATGGGGGTGCGGCCTCAGAAGCTCCGCCTCCACACACTGAAAACTCATTGCGAACACCGACTGTATGCGTATATAAATGGACAAACCCTTCCGTGACGTCACGTTTCTCAAGGAAGGGTTTGAAGACCGCACTGTGCTGGCTCTGGCCGTCGCCATCTTTGCAGTACCTGACTCTGCCTGTAACGCCATGTTTTTAACTGATGAGCTATATAACAATTCGGCGTACAGTTATCATGGATGGAGAGACCATCTATAGAGACCAAAACTGTTTTGTAAACCAGTCTGTAATCATGTTTATTTGATCTGTAAGGTTGGACAGTTTATTAACATTGGTGTCTATGGGAATTGACTCCCTTTTGCAGCCAGCCTCAAGTGGCCATTTGAGGAACTGCAGATTTTGGCACATTGTATTCATTTCTCATCACCCCGCTTGATTGTGAAGCCTAGGTCACTGTTGTTGTGAGCGGTGTTCGCCACTTTGTTTCTATGGAAACAGGGCTGCGTAGAAGCACCGGAACACGCACGGAGAACGTTAATCTAGCGAAATGCGAGGAGATATGTCGTGCATTTGACAAAAAGTGTATTGGCTTACAATTATGGATGGCACGATACAAAATGTTCAGTCCCGAAACCGATTCAGATACCTGCACAGCATTGCTCTATCATACGTTTCATGATCGATGACGACAACGCACAAATAAATGTGTGAATTCATTAAATTAATCTCTCAACTTAATGAAGTAGGCTACATGATGTAACATTTTACTGCAATAGTCTATAGGTAGTCCGGTTCCAAACAACTCAATATTGCCATAGTTTTGGACATGCAGTCTGACCAAACAGAAAGCAGATTTGTTCCTATCTGCCATTTTGTCTGTCAAGCAATACTTTCTGCCTGCCATGAAATTCCATCAACATCACAATTAAATGTAACGTAGCGTAACTTTATGAAAATTCAGTTCTTACCATTTTCTGAAACCTGGAAAACTGTAGCCTATTCGATGGATTATTTGGATAAACTGAAAGATCACGGCCGTGCATCCAAATAGTGTTTTAAGGTAATACACATCCTAATCTTTTATTTCTCTCACTCGGCGTTCTGTCCGAAAAGTAGCCACCTTCCTGATCACACAAGGCTTCAGTTTGACTTTGGCGTGGGAATCAGTCTGGAGAACTTGGAGACTGTTGGGTTTCAGGCCGGTAAACCTAGTATGTGGCCAATCAGCGTTGCATTGTTAGCTACACGTGTGGTTTAGGTGAGACGAAGAAGACTTAAAAACAAGTGGTAAACGTATTAGCCTTTAATAGATTATACAATATAGCAGTATATATAGCAGCAATATATCAGTTGTATTATAAATTATTAGAAGTGCAGGAATGGAAAATATTTAGTTTTCACTATTCTCCCAACTTTTCTACTACAAGAGTGGATAACAACATACTGTTCTGGTTCACAGACCCATCAAATCAGAATTAGTAGTATTTTTCTCAAAGCAAGTCACTTCCGCAATATGGGACCTTAGTTTGGTAAAAATATGTATGTAGTCAACGGCGAGAATAAAATTATTTTTAGATCCCGTTTGCTTTGTGACACGAAGCACACATATGATGTTTGACTATTTAAAAGAAAAATATTTAAGTCAAGAAAGTCTCAGATTGTCGTGAATTTTTTGAAGTATAAGACTGTGAAAATATGTAATTAGTAAGACTACAAAGTCCGTGTCACGTAGTATCATGACGTTGTCGCGCCACAATCCACAAGCCGAAGAAAGCGTTGTTTTGGTGACGTGTGTTGTGTGAGACGAAAGCTGTAGTTCACTGAGCGGTTACACACAAAACTAAAGATTACTTTATAGTTTCACAACAAACTGCAACGTTCTTGACTTGAGCAATTGACTTTCTCCCAACCTAACCTAACATCTATCTGGGGAGCCGTCCATTGAAACAGTTTTAAAGAAGGTGTCGGCTATCTATGCTGTGATCGGAGGTGAGGACCCAAAGGTGGCACACTCAGCACTTTTCTGAGGTTTAATCACAAAATGGCAGGAGCACGTGTGGCAAGTGGCTCGCTAGTTCGAACCCCGGTAACTCCTCACCAAGTGTCGAGGTGTCCTTGAGCAAGACACCTAACCCTAACTGCTCCCGTTGGTCAGGTGTCTCCTTGCATGGCTGACATCTCCATCGGTGTATGAATGTGTGAGTAAATGGGTGAATGTGAGGCACATAATGTAAAGCGCTTTAGATAAAAGCGCTATATGAATGTAATCCCTCAGTCCATAACACGTGGAGCGGCGTATACATTTGACGATAACCGACAAAAGGTCTGGGGAATACGCTTGGGCTATTATACGCAAGTAGACAAGACCAGAAGACAGACCATTGGACATCAACAACGAGGGGCAGGTGATTACCTAAGACACAGGTGGAACTATCGAGACTGGAAACACATGTAACGGACGCAACGTTATACCTGCCCTGTCAACGTTGCTTTTCGCCTACTACCGGATCATCATAAGGTGTGTCACATAAGCCCTTTTCACACATGCTGTATAACCCTGTATATTACACGGACCGTTCGGGCATGGGGTAATGTGTGAACGGGAGCAAAGGGGTGGATAAACCTGTACATCCCCTCCCCCAATATCCCGCCTCGTAGCATGCCATGGAAAATAACAACGATCTCGTTCAGCCCCACTGTCTGTTTCCCGTGAACAACATACGTGCGTCATAAGGGTGTCACGTGCACACACACACACACCACACAATATATGCAGTGAATACTAGCATTTAACAAAATACTGCAAAATGCCATTCATCATTCATTGTTCTGGGTGGATAAGAGGGAAGTTAAGGGGGCGTGGGGGGCTTTGTGTCTTCACAGCAGAGCTCTGCCAACCAAAGCCTCTCCAGGTGAAAACAGAGAGGAATGTGCGCGGCGGCCTTGAGGAGCTACGTGTTTTACCGCTGGGCGGACACAAAGCAGAGGACTTGATTGAAGACTTCAAGGATGCCGGAATATGTTTTTGAAGCATTTTGGGGTGTTAGACTACTCCTTTTTTCCCTCTCTCCCATCATTCACCTTTTATTAGTGACCTTTAAACATTTGCTTAAAAAAAAAAAAAAATACATTTGATCAAACATCGTTTTTTTTTTTTATCGGACGTAGATTTTACCAGACGCCTTTTTAAAGGGCACCAAAGTGCCAAGGCTTTAAATGTCCTTGTGAAGTTATTGACACAAGACAAGCGATGTTTGAAGACCCCCACCACCACCACCGTGACACCCTCCCTCACAGCTCAGGGTGTGGGAGGAGAGCAGGGAGGATTTGAGGTACGGGTGGGGGGGATGAAGAATGTGCTGTACGTCCTGGGAAACGATTCAGGTGCCAGGAGAAGAGAGGTGTGAAATGTTTGTAAGCAACGAATACAGATGTTCAGCGTTGGTGAACATAACAAATGCTTGCGATCGTTTGTTAACATATTCAATCAAATTTCCGCTTGCTTTGAGTTGGCCAAATGAAATGACAATGACAATGACGCTGGACCTAGGGTGACTGATAAATGTAAAGTTTACACAAATCATTCAAATGTCCTTTTCAGAGCAAACACGTTTGCTACAAATGTTCGCCTCAGTTCGCCAATACTCAAGGCACCTTAGTTCTCAATGGGAGAATTCCATAATAGCAAATATGGCAGTTGGAGAAAAACATCAAACTGTCTTCTTTATAGTGAACAAAGCTTTAAGCCAATCGTATTGCTGCACTGACGCAAGCCGAGAGCTGAACAATTGTTTCAGACACTTAGTTTTTTCCTGTAATCTTGTTGATTACAGGAAATATTTATGCTCAGTTCAAACTACACAAGTATTTCAACTCTTCTTTCCTGTTGTCCTCAAACAAGGTACTAAAAATGACTTACAGACTCATAATTATTGGTTCTGTGAATGCCTTTACAATTTTCTTATTTAGCAACAGACCAAACAGTGAATGTTACTGCGCAGTTCCCCTGGCAGGTCCTGAACATGTAGCTCTATAAGGGCAGGGATTAAAATGTTGACGGAACCATGCCATGGCTCAATAACCTTCCTAGATCGCACTTACCAGCTCTGTGTTCCTGAAATAAAGTCCCTTTTATGGAAAAAGCCTTAAACTTAAAGGAAGGCAAGAGCATGCCTTGGCAAAGGATCGGCTACAGGTCAAAAGCTGGTGGTCTTTCTTGTCAAAGGCTGGAGCAACACAATCAAATACTAATTGAGAGAAGTGAAGATGATTGGCCAGTAAATTGTAAACTGGGGTGTTTTAAGAAACCATGGCATCCATATTGAATCGGTGTCATAGTGAGACCATTTGGGATCCACCATTCTGTCAACACCATGATACTACAACGAGCGAAATAAGTAAGACAGTATCTCTAACATAATACTGATAAAACCATCCCACAAGCCAACATTGCCATAAAAAAAAACAACAACAAATTATTGATTTAGACAACGAATTAGCCTACAAAACATCTTACGCATCACCATGTAGGTTATCGCAATCTATAAACATGTACTGGGCGGTCATGAGAACGTTCGCTGACATCCGGTATTGGATTTCAAAACGTAATCCTACTACAAACGAGGAAATAAACAACAACAACAACACACACCCAAGGCTCAGTCTGGCAGATAGATCAACACCCACACACAGCCTTATTTGTGGAGGAGGGGGAAAAAATCAAATCTATATTGATGATTGAACTCCATAAGCAAGTGTCAGCACAAACAGGTCGTCCATCGAACGCCGTTCCCAGCAGTGTCAATAGCGTTCGATTATATACAATGAGGTCCACTTCGTTTGCTGTGCTCGCCCCCACACGGAACGCCTGATAAACTCCATCAGTTGCCGAGGGCCACCGCCCCTGACAGAAGGTCAAAGTACCTGAACAAAATAAATCCCCCTGAATGTTATGGTCTGAAAATGTCTCTACACGTCATATCCGTTGAGAATCGTCCGAGGACCTGGCTGGTTTCCAACCGTACTCCTCGTCCACTCCATCGTCATTAAATTAAAACGTTAACGTTATTGTTAATCTCAGCCCCTCCCCTCACTAACACTGTTTTGGCGTTTTTATCAAGTTGTGCATGCAGTGGGTGTTGTCAGGCCGGGGTGCAGTTACACGATAATTCACACACTATATGTGCACACGTGGCTGGACAAGATCATGGCGTCCTCACCAGACAACAACCGCGGTGAGGGGCGCGGGAAGGGTGGAGTGGCGGGAAAGGTGGTGGGGGCTTAATAACATGTATAGGATTTGAATACGGAACAGTGTTGGGCCGCAGGGAAAACAGCTTTCCATCAATCCCCATATTAGAGGGAGGGGGAGCTGACTGGTGTCGGGAGAGTTACAGCCAGCCCGACGGTTCACTCCCCCACCCCACCCCACTCCCGAAGGAGGAGAGGAGCGAGCACATTAAGCTGGAGAGAGAAATGATGCAGCCGAGCTGTAAGAGAGAGTGCTGAGTTCAGAGGTGTGTGTGTGTGGGGGGGGGGGGGGTTACGCGGCCTTCATTCGTCTCCATTAAGGAGCATGGACCATCAGGGAGAGACCAGACGCAGATATGTTCTCTCAGGCGTGAGACCTGACAAGCGCACATCAAGAAAATGACAGAGTCGACCGCCGAGCTCTCGGCGGGTTTCTGGAGCTGCGTGTCACGGTCTCTGGCTGCATGCGCCCATGTATCGGGCCTCTGCACGGGGTGTTGTTACCGTGCCGACCCTACGGCTCAGCGGCTCAGACGCTCAGCTCAGAGTCTCCAAAGTCACATGTCAAATTCCCTGACTTTTCCGTGACATTTGCGGACTATAAATTTGAATTTCCATGACCTACAATGATCAGATATAATTTAAATCTGATCACTATACAGTAGGCCATGGAAATTCAGATTGTTTAATTAACCACCACAACGATGTCTGTGTAAAAGATACAGTGAGCATGGCGATGTTAAATAAACTGACAATGAATGCGATGGCGTTTTGAATAGGTACTAGATAAGGGTGCTTTATATAGTCACATACACATAGATGTAGCGAAACTCTATGCATTTAAACCGTCCCTGAAGGGAGCAGTGTACTACCAACACTATTAATTTGCATAGGTACTACTATAATAATAAAAATTATAATAATAATAAATTGTATTTTCAGGACGCCTTTCAAAACACTCAAGGACATCTTGCATTGTACTGTGCATAGGCAAAAATAAAGATCAATATAAAACATTATGTTTAAGATCTATACTATAGTATTGGACATAGGAATATACATTTTTTAAATGATAAACAATTAAATAAAAAAGATTTGGAAAATATATACAAAATAAATGCTTATTGGTAGGGCAGGGGAGACAAGAGAGTGGAACAAGGGGTTAAATGTACTAAACTACTGTACCGATAGTCTCAAGATTTGTTGAGACATTTTGATAAACAGTAACTAAAATGTCAACATGCTAAAACCTTTTTTTATTTATTTCCTGACTTTCCTGAATCCTACTGACACGCTCTCTATGGTAGAGACAGAGCAGGAGGCTGATGGAGGATCATCGTCAATTTCCCTGGGGAAGGTCACTGAGGTAGTGAAACACCTCCCACAGTAGCAAAGCTCTCGATCTACCAGGAAATTTTCGTTCCTACCCTCACCTATGGTTAGGAAGGGTGGGTCATGACCGAAAGAACCAGATCACGGGTTCAAGCAGCAGAAATGGGTTTTCTCAGGAGGGTGGCTGGCGTCTTCCTTAAAGATGGGTTAGAAGTTTAGCTATCTGTGAGGAACTCTGAGAAGAGCCGCTGGTCCTTTGCGTCGAAAGGAGGCAGTTGAGGTGGTACGGGCATCTGGTAAGGATGCCCCCTGGGCGCTTTCCATGGGAGGTGTTCCAGGCACGTCCGGCTGGGAGGAAAAACCCAGGGCTAGGTGGAGAGATTATATCTGCCCCCACGACCCGACTCCGGATAAGTGGATGAAGATATATGCATGGATGGATGGATGGATGGATTCCTGACTTTCCACTACTGGAATAGACTTTAAATTACATGATATTCCAGAAATTCCATGATAGACATGCGTCTAATCCGAACATTGCAAGGAAACCTAAAAAGGCACACTTCTCCATGCGCCCATTAAGCTTTGTGAATTCCGCCACTTAAGCCTTTTTTCTTGCATGTCCCTGATGTAGCACAGGGTTCTACTCCACTGTTAAGATACTGTACATTCGGATGAGCTCAACGCCGGGCCTTGCAGACATGCAGTGCCCCCCCCTACCTACAGAACTCTGCTCCTCCAAGTGCTAGTAGTATCTGTTAAAAGCCTTAAGATACCTGGTATTAAAGACATAAAGACAGGGATTTCAGAGGCAGAGGCGTGGAATATTCCATAAACAGTCGGCAGATGTCTGGCCGGCTTAATTAAGGTACTTTGGTTTTATTTGGCCTTTTTCTCTCAGTTCCTAGAGGTCTGGATTAAATTGGTTTCTAAATGATCCAGAACCGATGGAGCAATCTTTACTGCCACTCTCTGCGTAGGCAGAGTCCACCAAAGCCCCCCCACCCTGTCAGATACACGCTGGCGGTTGGGGTAATTGTCTTCAGGGACGAGGCCCTCCCCAATCAGAATACTAACAGAGAGAAGTGAAGATGAAGGGCCAGTAGACTGCTGGGTTGATTGAAGAAACTATGGCATCTATATTGAGCCTGTGTCATAGTGAGACCCCAAATGGTCCCCCAAACCCCCCCAACCCCCTGGGGGAGAATGAAGAAGAAGATTGGGAACACGACAGAGGCGGCACATGGATGGGGAAACTCAGAGCATAGCGCCACAAAAATGTTCACAATTCATAGCAGAAAATGAGAATCCCTTCAAATTCGGCACATTTGCCTTCTTCTGGGGGTCATTTGGGGGGGGTGGACAAACTATCGTGACCAGATGACCAGAGCAGCATGGCTAAACTCCACATATCTGCTACATACATTTGCGGAAAAAGTATATTAAGTTACAATCACCTCACCTCACAGTTAAGGAGCAGGTTAGGTATCTTGCTCAAGGGTACTGGCAATGGCAAGGCTCGGCATGTTGTGGATCAAATCTGCACCATTTCAGATGGGAGTCAACAACACTGTAAAAAGAAATATTGCACACACCAAAAAGAGAAAAAAAAATATTAATAATAATGCCAAAATACTTTCATATGAAAAAATATAGAAAACTGTATAATAAAAAAAACTGGAAAATACTGTATTATTATTATTATAATTAATATTATAATTAGGGAGCCAAGCACCGAAGGTGCGTAGGCACCCTATTGTGTTTGTTAGCTTTATTATTATTATTATTATTATTA
>JAODUK010069780.1:0-16608 GCA_027564635.1 Typhlichthys eigenmanni
CATATTCGATGGGCTAGCCTCATGAAAAAAATAAAATGTAAACATTGCGGTTTGCGGTACCGGCGGTTGCTTTCCACAGCCTGCGGTTGGGTTAGCAACACCGCGGTATTCCAATTTTGCGGTTATCGCGACAGCCGTAGGTGCGTCGTAATTGTTTTGTCCCAACTTTGTAGGCTACAGTGGCTGTGCAGAACAGCCTACCGGCAATCACACACACACACACACACACACACAGTAGCGTAAGACGGGGCATGCGCAGAAGAATGCAGCAAGGACGTTATTGTGTTAAACATGGTAGTTTACATGGTAGAATTCTTCTATCAATAGGGTTATGGAACTGGTTATACCTACCCCTCTGTTTAGGAATGCTATTTAAATTGGGTTTGGCCTTTCTCTTCCGACTGAGGTGATTATATGGAGCATTTTCTTTCGGTTTGGGCTTTTAACCAGATTACAATTGGAAGAAAAGGGTCCATGTAAACATAGCTCTTGTCTCTCTCTCTCTGTTTTCTGTCTCTCTCTCTCTCTCACACTAAATCTCGTTTGTGTTCAGAATGGAGCAGAATGAATGCGAGTGTCCCTGTGAGTGCCCCCTGGAGGTGAACGAGTGTACCGGCAACCTCACCTATGCTGAGAACAGGTCCGTAAACGATATGTTTTGTTTGCTTATACACACACCGCCTCCTAGTCGCATGTTGTGCTTTACGCATGCCATCTATCTCCCGCCCTGGTGCCGTACTCCATGCCTTTCATACGCCACTCTCGTTTGAGAGACACCTGACATTATGTGTTTGACTCTCTGTGACTTTCTTTTGTGTTCTGCGTGGTTGAATCGCTAATGGCGTCGTTCTGCAGCATTGCTCGTGTTGTGCTTGAACAACACCAGCCTTTTGTGAAGGGAGGTTGTGTCGGTGCTGCGGGTGGAGAGTTACATTTCGCTGCATGCTTACTGCAATGTCCCTGTATTTAACTATCTGTTTGTGTGTGTGTGGTAGAAACCCCAGCTGTGTGCACCAGGAGCCCGTCAGCCTGAACATGATCAATCCAGGACTTCAGGACAGCCTTCCCCAGTGTATCAACACCCGCTGCAGCCAGAGATACACCAGCAGGTACGCATATTGGGCCACAAACTACAGTGATCGTGATTTCAGTTTCGGGGAAGGGGGGTGGGATGACAATCTCTCTCTCTCTGCCTTTCCCCCGACCCTCTCTCTCTATCTCTGGCTCTGGAAGATATGAATTTAGTGCTAAATATAAACAGGGACAGAAATGCACACGTACTGTAAACAAGCTGAAAGACACACAACACATATTTGCTATATAGATAGCTAGATGTAGCCAAGTCAATGTATTGCCGGACCGCGCGTGTAGCGGGGCCGGCCAACATGAGCGGATGTCGTTCGCTGACTGACCTTGTTTAAAAAGCGCATGCTTTTTATACATATATATTTAATATGCGCGCCATTCTACACAGTAGTCCCTGACTTTATTTTCATACCGTTATCGTCCTTCCACTCGTGAACAGTCCAGATTCAGATGTACTGTTTGCGTTTGAGCGAGGGCCAGCTAGCGAGGACGAGTTAGCGCAGATTCACCTCGCCGGAAGTCCACTCCGCCCGTCCTGAAATGTGACGTTCTTGGATCGTTAAGCGATCCCGACCATTCCATTTTGAATTTGTCCTCTTTGCTTTTTTATGATCGCTTGTAATAATCACGGGTAGCATGTTGTGTTTTAACTTATAAAATCGAGTACAAGTACAGTTGAAATGTGCATGTCTTTGAAAAACATAACACTAGCCCATGGAGGATGGTGTCTTGACCCCTTCCTCTGCTGTGTGTTCCAGTGACTGTTTCGGGGTGCTGGACTGTGAGTGGTGTATGGTGGACAGTGATGGGAAGACTCATCTGGACAAGCCGTACTGTGCCCTACAGAAGGAGTGCTTTGGGGGCATCGTGGGGGCCAAGAGCCCCTATGTGGACAGCATGGGCATGATTGGTAAATGGTGGTCCACTTATGAATGTTTTCTGTTTGTCCACAAGGTGGCCCCAGATATTTACGATGAACACAAAAATGGGTTAAGTTTTCTTTCTTTTTTTTGCTTGTTTTCTCAACATGCTTTGGTTTATCCAATCATGTTCCTCAGATTCACATGCAAAGGACAAAAGCAGGGGCAACCATCCCTGCTTTTGTCCTCATGGTGATTAAAGGCACTGTGTTAATACATTATGTATGGAAGCACCCTGCTCCATAAGAGGTTACAAAACAATTGACAATGAATTTGATACTGGAGTGCGTTATAAAGATTTACTTTATAAAACGACTCTTTTTTTTGTATCCTTCATTTTATCCAATACTATTTTATTCATTTTATCCAATACTATTTTAACTAGTTTTACTTGTACCAGCGGACATGAGGCTTTCTATCTGGTCATGTTCAGGATCTTGGTGATTGTTAACACGCCATTTGTAGCTCACAGTAAAGCTGAGTGTAGATGGGTTCCTGATGCTTCTGTCACTTTGATGTACGCTGGCGAGGTCTTACCCTGGTCTGATGTTCTCAAGCCAACAGCAGCCTTAATTCCCCTACTCCTCCCAACCCCCCATCCCACCTTCCTTCCCCCAGACGAGGAGGTGACCTCTCTGAGCATGATAAAGAGTGCCCCGGTCGGACCGGTTGCTGGGGGGATTATGGGATGCATCATGGTCCTTGTACTTGCCGTGTACGCCTATAGACACCAGATCCACAGACGGTCGCACCAGCACATGTCCCCATTGGCTGCACAAGGTACGTGCACGCACACACACACACACACATCACAATACAACAACACACTTCACACAACACAACAAAGCACATCAAACATCACACAACACACAATACAACAACACACTTCAACACAACAACAGACATCAAGCAACACACACACACACACACACAAGGGCTTCGGAGTACATGCTACAATGGCAGCAAATGAAATTGGCACAGTCGCCCGTAGACCTGCACGCTGTGCCTTGGTCTAACTAACAACAACAGGAAGCATTGCACTACAGCTGCAGCGCTCGCTTCCGGTGCATTTACAACAACGGACTGGAATGATGCAATGCCTAAAATACGAACTTTCCCACCGCATCCCATAGAAGCCTGTGTTGTCTTTGCACTCTGAGGATTATGTTGTGATTTGCTCCCATGGATATAGAACCTGGTTCTCTGCCTTCCAGTCAAGTAAACATGCGCTACAACAGCTGGCATTAGCAATTAGCACCATCTTTTGTATAATTTCAATAACTACTCATTGGCATAAACATTCACATTTTGAATTGAGCTCATTATACGTTCTGACAGTTTGTATGCACGTTGGTATAGGTGATGGATGCAACAACTAGTAGAGTGTATCAAGGTGCCATATGGATTTATTGTCAAATAAATACACTGGGCTGTGAGCTTCTGTTCATGGTAGAAGTGATTAAATTAAAGTGTAGCTCGGCTCCCAAAATGCAATACGCGGCGCAACTTCAAGCAATTTAATGGATACTGTATAACTAGTTATCAGTTGAAAAACTGTTGAAATGAGAAACTAGTCTTGTGCACATCCTTTTAATTTTGGTTGAACAGCCTGCGTATGCTATACACATGCGCGCACACACAGAAGAGAGCAAAACACTCTCTGGCTGAGGAGCTAAATCGAGTGTAACGCTATGAGTAATCCCCACATAGATAGCCACTTTGTTTAATCCTAATTCTAGGATTCAACAGGATTCACTGCAGGAAGAATGAGGATGTTAGTTGTTAGGGTGGTCGACTATCAGCCAAAATGCCATGGGTTAGATCCCAATCATGCCTGACCTACCAGTAAGCATATTTGAGCAAGATGCAAGAGCAAGATGATCATAATACATTTGTACTGACTGTAAGACACCGTATGTAAAAGCTCTGGCCTCTGCTAAAAAAAATACAACTAAAAAACAAACACAATCATTAAGAGTCAATCATTCTTGCTAACTTGCTAACATTGTTGCTAACTTCGAGCTCAAATCAAAACTCGGTATCCTCCGTGGCGGTGTCTCACACGTCGAAATGCATTGGATTGGATTTCACATCCATCTAATTTATTTAACCATAATGCGTTGGCCCTCTTGTTTTTCTCAAGAAATGTCTGTGAGAATGTCAAACCTGGACAATGAGCGAGATGAGAGAGATGAAGATAGCCATGAAGACAGAGGAATAAGTAAGAAACCACATGATTATATAATATTGATAATTCAAATATAACATGAAGTGAATATTATAATATCATCTATAATAGAATGCTGCTAAATATAATGCTGCTAAATTTGACAATGGTGGGACATAATATTGCAATGCCGGTGAAATGAGCTTTGTATTCATAAGGTTTGTGTTTATGTAGTTGTCCCTCATTTCCACTGCCTTCCAGTCAGTAACACCCGCTTTATAGCGGCGGTGATCGAAAGACATACCCACAGCCCTGAACGCAGGCGTAGGTACTGGGGACGGTCGGGCACAGAGAGCGATCATGGTAAGACACAACGCACGCACGCACACACACACACACAGTGTATATATACACAGAGGCTTTCAGAGAAAATGGGTTAGCATGGCTGGGAGTGACTTCGTGACTAGGGATGCAGCGATTAACCGGTTTCACTTTTAACCGGGATTAAAAACCCCACGGTTTTATAAGCGTAAAGGTTCAGCTACACCGAGTGTTTTCTTTCCTCACTCTCAAAATAGGGACATTTTAGTTGCACAGTGAGGACAATAAAACCAACATTTCCAGGTGCAATCTGCAGATTGCAGATGGAACAAATACAAAGTTACCCGAAAAATACTGTGCGGCACATCATGAGAGCAACATCATTGAATGTGGTTCCTCTGCGTTCATTTAGTTGTGCAGAATGACGCCACACCAACAGAAACTGTCTGGTGGCTACCTATTTCTATCAAACATACTGGTAGTTTCAGTGAACTTTGGAAAGAACAAAGATGTTTGAGACAACTCTGACGATAATAATAATTTTTCTTTTAAGAAATGTCACCAGAACCATTGTTTTTAGTACATAGTCCAGGGGAGGTCCATGGAACCCCCCAAATATAGGATTAACCTCTCCCCCCACAGGTTAGTAGCATTTTTTTTTCTCCAGAGGAAACACTCAATGAAGTAGCAGTGAGTTAAGAGTTGGGCCATTGGCAGTAAAGCAGGAGAAAGGGCATTAGATCGCTCTCCAAAACGACATTGCTGGTGTTGTGAAATTCATGCATAATAATCGTGAAACCGTGATTATCCCTCAGACTATAATCGTCCCATAAAAATGTATAATCGTTGCATCCCTATTCGTGACCTGCCTCAACAATCACTATGCTTGATATATTTCTACACTTTGCCAATAAAAATCACAATGTTGTGATTTCACACAGTGTCACGTCACCCAACCACACTTATTTACAGCATTACTGAAAAGAGGAATTGCAATGTTGTTAGTGTACACCAGGGCTATTCGATTCCAGTCCTGGAGGGCCACTGCCCTGTTTTAGATGTCTCCCTGCTCCAACACACCTGATTCTAATGACTGGGTTGTTATCAGGCTTCAAAATACCAATTAATTAGAATCAGGTGTGTTGGAGCAGGGAGACACCTAAAACATGCAGGGCAGCGGCCCTCCAGGACTGGAATTGAATAGCCCTGGTGTACACACTGTTACAGTACAGTGCAATACAGTATGTTATGCCATGTAATATTACATTGCTGACTGATAAATAGCTTACCGAATCATTCCGGGGAACCGGAGGTGAATTTGGTATCTGCAATCACTTCCTGTCTATAGTTGTGGCTTTTCTTGTCATTCTAATGAACCAGTGGTATAAAACACTCTTAAACAAAGTCAGAACCTAATGTGGATATCAAAAGAGGCTTGTTCTAAACTTCAGTGATTCCAGTTTGAGTTTTGTGAGGAAAACTAATATCACAAACACACCAGTGCCTGCCTCTCTCTCTTTCTTTGTCTCTTTCTCTCTCTCTCTCTCTCTGGAGGGCAGTGATGAAAGAAAGGAACTAAATACGTGAAATAGTGTAGGAGGAGGGGGACATCAAGGTTGAGCTAATAGGAGGTAAAGTTAGTGCACAAGGGGCACATTAAATACATAAAGCACAACGTTGCTACTTCAAAGATGCTGAAGGTTACACGACTGGTGGTTGACTCAGGGTTAGTTTGGTCTGCAGTTCTAAAGCTACAATTATTAAATGAGTCTCCATTTTGCTCATTTGAGGAAATAAAATAGTTCAGGCTACTCCCATTCATGAAATGTGCAGTTATACTTATTTTCAGGTGGAAATTCATTTTAAGTGGTGTGCAGGTGTTTTAGGTCAGTGTCCAAATGTGAGGTTAGTTTTTGAGTTTAATTGTAAAATAATCAGTTACCACCATTATTATTATATATATATATATATTATATATATATATATATATATATATATTATATATGTATTGCCAGATAATATTTTGGATGTCCCTCCCACATCTGAGTGTTGAGTGGCTGCCACTCAACATATTTAGCCGGGCCACACCCCTTTCTCTTCGCTACATCTCCCCCTAAGCAGTTGTATTTCAAACACATAAGAGTTGAGCTGGGGAGGAATGTTAGGGCTTTTAAAGCAATATATCGCAATTCTGTATAGTATTGTTGAATTGTTTGATATTAGGTTTATGCAGAGATTGATAATGACCCATTAATTCCCGGTGCAGTGGGTCACCGGGACCGGAATATAGGAACACAGCTGTTAACTCTAGAAAATGTTTATAATCAGCTCTTTACATAATAACCCAGATGGATTCCATTTGCTGGATGTGTGGGTAGTCTCACTCTCTTAAGTCCATTAGCACTGCGTCCTCTGTGCTGTACGTCAGATACATATACCCCCGTATTACGCTAGACGGCACTTTCAGTAATAGGTACTGTTGATTGTCATTGGCTTCTACAGTGTTTCCTCTAGGATTTTTTTTTAAGCAGTGGGGGGGATAGGTTTTCGTTAGACCTGGATGGTGCGTGCTTTGGCGTTCGGAGTGAATATCGATCGTTAGGGTTAGGGTTATCATATGTGTAATATGTCACAAAGCAAACGGGATCTATAAATAATGCTATTCTCGCCACTGACTACCATACATATTTCTTTCTAACTTAGGCTCTCTTAGGCTCTCTATATGCTGATGTTTTGTGACGGCAGGGGCCGTGTACTGTATGTCTACCAGCCAGAAGTGGCTACAGTGACTAATCAGCAATATTAGAGGTTTTCTGTTAATGTATTAATGAGGCATATAGCTTAATAAGGTTCTTTGCTACGTGGCGATGACAAATTGATGTCCCCATCCATCTAATTATCACTGCTGTCTTTTGAAAACTTCAAACATTATTTGTGATTAAAATCAGTGTTGTTTTAATGGTGCTTAGTGCATACTGTATATAGATGGATGCCACACTGAACTGTGGCTGCGAGGTGCTTACTCTTATTAAAACACAACTAATTACGGTGGATTTATGCCAGTCAGTGAAATCAAATATTACTGTAAATATTACTGTAATGTCATAATGAGTTCATTATCATAGACTATTATAAGCAAAACCGATAAAAACACAGACACTGAACAGTTGTCAAAATGGAAGAATCCTCCTTTATATTAATCTTTAAATGAATGTCTTAAAGGTCCAGTTCATAAATGGTGCGAGTGTATCTTTGGAAAGGGTTTGGTGTTTAATAACGCCACAACTGTAAAATGTCTCCGCAGGCTATAGCACCATGAGCCCACAGGAAGACAGCGAAAACCCGCCCGGCAACAACGACCCGCTCTCGGCCGGCGTCGACGTCGGCAACCACGACGACGACATGGACCTGGACACGCCCCCTCAGACGGCGGCGCTGCTCAGCCACAAGTTCCACCCGTACCGCCACGTGCACACGCACCACCACCCACTGCACATGCACACGCACCACCTGCAGGCAGCCGTCACCGTGCACAGCGTGGACGCTGAGTGCTGATCCAAAATGGTGCGCACAAACAACAGCATTCGAACCCACACAACTGTTAAGTATTAAAGAGGCCTGCCTTCCTGGCTGACCTTCTAGCGGTGACGTGTCTCCATTAGTAGAGCGTGATCCAGCCCAGTTGGATGTTTTAAGTTCGTTTTGTTGTGAAGGAGTCTTAGGAGGGCCTTAATGACTCTTGAGAGCGCACAGTGACATTCAGGAAAAACACATTTGTTTTCATTCATGTGCATTAAGCAAAGGAGCTCAGATGCCTTATAAGGACAAGCACACTCCGTTGATCACATCACTGGTTTTATAGAAAAACCATTGGCTTCTTAAAATTTTTTTTATCATGGAAACCCTTCTGATTCCAACTACATGGAACACTCTGGAATTCCACCAGAAAGGCACAAATACTATTTTTTTTGTATTTTTTTTTAAACCACATACCTGCTTTTAACTAGAAGGGTATTGGCATGTACTTTAAAATACAGTATGGTCCCTTTTCCAGAGGAGGAAATGTCAGCAGGTTCACTGAAAATCTCCTGCCTTGACCGAAGGAGGAGCCCAAATGCAGTTGGACCACTGGAGGTTTGCGAAGTGGAAATTCCTAAGACATTCACAAAGGATATAAAGAAGAAAATATTATTTTTCTACTATTTATTGAAGAGGTGGATATGTGGCACAGAGCAGCCACTGTTAACCTGCCTTGATGGGGGACACTAGCCCACAACCTGCAATGCAACACAGTTCTATCATATGTCAGGAGAACGTAGTCTACGATAAATATCACACTTTTCCTCTAGGTGTGTTTGCTTTGCGGTGACATTTGCGTATTCTTAAGGGGAAGACTTGCTTTCTCAAACAAGCTAAAGACACTGTCCCTTTAAGCTGCCAGTTGATGAACAGATGGATAAGCTAATGCCAGCTAAAAAATAAATGAAAACCTAAGGGGTAATTCACGGCTGGGTAATAGCGAATGTGTATCATTAGGATGCTTACAGAGTTTCTAAGAGGCTGTCCTGTGAGACTTTATTATTGAGTGTACATAGCCAGCGGAGGGTGTACTTTTCCTTGCGTTGTTATTGTTTATGAATTAAGTAACTTTGACGACACTCTGACACCTCACAGGCCAATGTAGTGCGAGGTCGTTGTGCTCTCGTCAAGCTGGGTATTAACATGCATTTGTGTTTGACATAATCTCTAACCTAGAGAGCAAGACATGCTGCTGTTGCTATACAGATATCTGTAGGTTCTGTGGTTAACCACTCAAAACGTCTTTTATACATTTGTGTGTGTGTGTGTGTGTGTGTGATTGCAAGAGTGAAAGAGAGCGAATATCGGTTCAAAGCATCTTTATCGAATGCATTCTTTTTTTTTCCCCCCAATATAGTATTGGAGAATATAGATGAATTTATGTTTTGAAAAGTCCACTTATTGTTGCTCCTCTGAAGAGTCACATGAGCTAGTCTGTGTTGACGTGTTTTGATTTGGTCAGAAGATCAAATCGATCAATGTGGTATCAATTTATTTTTGATTGCAAAATGTCTTTCTTTTGCAGTCTATATAAAATGAAAACCACAATAACTGTGGTGTACAGTTTTTTAAAAATGTTTGATATACAGTACATGACGTGTGTCAGACACTCATATTCGGGATAATGAGTTGTTCATGGCATCTCACTATATTTTAGATGCCTTGGATGTATTTTTTTTATATATACTCTTAGGTCCATATTGGATGGAAGTTAGTACCTGTAAACTGAAACCACACTTCTTGGTTTAAGTGTCTTTAAGAGACAGATGTGTTTAATGTCAGTGGAAGCTATTCTGTCCATCAATTTATTTCAAATGTCAAATTACTGTCTGTACCATTAAAATGAAGAATAACAGTCATATAGTCAATTTAAGGTTTTGGCTGGGTGTATTGGCAGGAACTTATTAGAAGTAAACACTGGTTATCTTCTGACAATTATGTCACTTTTATAGCTATACACTTTACAAAAGGTAATCTATATAACATTGACACATCAAACTGTAAATTGTACTTATTTGGTCCATTCTTTCAAGAGAATCCTAGATTGATGTTGAATTTGAATGAATTTGCAAAAAGATTTTTGGTCACACTGAAGGATATAAATAGCCATTATCTGGTCATTTAATTTAACTGTGTGGACAAATGTACAGTGTGTATTCTGCCATATTCACTCAAGTGAAACAAATATTATACTGTCATTTTTTTAAATACTTCAAATAGCAATGCTGCCCTGTTCCCGACACAATGTGTGATCACCATTCAAGGTTGTGTTTGGGGAAACTACAGTAAATAAATATTGGCCACAGACTTGCAAGTATATTCTGTTCATTTTTATTAAAGATATATTCTGTATACATTTTTGATGGAAAGAATTTTAACAGTATGTACCGACTGTATGCGTGTGTGTATATTAACACTCTGAATTACATTAAGTAATGTACTGAAGGAACATTGACTGTGTACATCACTCCCCTCTGCCCCAATGTATCATACAGAGTTATCAAATTGAGATTTATTGCAATGTGAATGTGATAAAAACAAAGTCCACTTTACACTTAAACAGATGTCTTGTTTTTTCTTATATTTTACAGATGTACTTCATTAACTTATGTGACTCATAAAAGCATTAATCATGGTGTTTTATGATTTATTTTTTATTTTATATTAGATGCTGCATGGCTATTAGAACCGTGAATACAATAAATATAGCCCACTATATGAGAAGTGTGGGGATGTTGCATGTGGTGCAGTACCGCCACCTACGGTCTACATGGTGCATTACCACCACCTACTTTTCAACAAGGTCAGTCATTCAGCTAAATGTTTTGCCGTGTTCTGGCCCAAAAAAAAAGTGAATATTCATATTGTCACTTCTGTCATATGGGTTACCAGTCAAGGGCATGTAGTATATTGTGAGGTTATGATGCATGGTGTTAAGAAGCCAGGCCTTCAGGACTATCTTGGTTTTGTCCCTGGGAGCATGTTTTACAATCTGCTCCATGCTAACAGTCAATGTTGCCTGAATGATTTATTAGTTTTATTTGCCTGGACATATGGTTTGCCAGGGGAGTTGGAGCTGGGCCACAAATGGAATGAACAAGACAATGTTGTTGTTAAACAACGAATGATAAGCATGGAGTTTTCAGGTTTTGTGTGTTTTGTTTCAAATGCGTGTTGCATTTTTAGATAAATAGTGATCTGTGGTATATTATTTTATTAGTGAATAGTGGGAAGAAAGCTTTAAAAAGAATAGTTAAAGAAACCTACAGGAGCTGCCTGCCTTTGCGTGTAAACTTTAAACTCAATTGTCTTCATTTAATATTTTTCTTTAAATTGACTAAATTATTTGTGATGCTTTCCCATAATTGCTTATGTGAAATGGGTCCCTATGGGAATGGGAGAAATATAAGGTCTGTTATTCTAGCCTGGCTCTGCCCGACAATTGCGCTTAGCTAAAAATGTTTTGCTGAGATTATAGTCTGGAAACACTGTTTGCATTAGCGTTCGCACAGCCACCCTGCTGGCGGTCCAATCAGGGTGGGTTAGAGAGATGGCATTGAAGTCAAGCTGTTTCGAAATGGTGCTGGGGCTATATGAGGCGATCAAAACAGTTGTAGCAACACCGAATGGTTAAATGCTGCCCAGTTTCAAAATTAGCCAGGGGTTAATTAGCCCAGAAGGCAATGACTGTGAACACTTCCCAATGAAGCATGTTACACCATGTTACAACACACTACTGTAATTCCACTTTTGGGCTCTAATGACTAGTTGGTTTCTAAGCATTGTGTGAATGGATCTTCAGTCTCCTTCCTCACCTTCCTCTGCTACATCCATGTTTGTGGCTCAAACCATCCATGCACTGCTCTTCTCCTGCAGCCAGTCAAATGTGTGCTTCAGACTTGAGCTGCAATAGAGTTCTGGGTCCCCTCTATCTTTTCTCTAACTCTTTCTCTATCGCTCTCTCTGTGTCTCTGAATCGCTCTGCCACAGATCTGCTATGAATTGGAGCACTGAGATCAATGTCCAAGTACCATCGTGCAATTTCTGTGGTCTCTCTCTCTCTGCAATGCACTGGTGACTAGACTATTTCAACAGTGTCCACAGACCCACTTTCCAAAAAGTGTCGAAAGATTAATTACCTGATATTATGGGATTATCTGCATTTTTGGCCTGGACACAAGCCTTTGAAATATGTTTGGAAATGTACATACAACCATTTAAGAGTTTAGCTGGGGATTGTATGAAGAAAATCCAAATAATTGAAAATATTGTTCTTATGCATCACTGTGTGGGGTTGGCACTGCACACATTTGCATGGTAAATTCTTTCAAAATATAATACATTCACCTCACATTTACACAATTATGATGCGTTGTATATTAATATATAATTTTATTTAAGTCATGTATTTAGGAAGTCTACTTATTTGAGTCTAGTAGCATCATTACACATCTTTTGAAGAATCATGAGACGATATTTAACTGAGAATAGTCATAAAAAGTCTAAATGTCTTCTGCATCACTGGTATGTAAAAGTAAGAAAGGGTTAGTTGTTACCAGGGTAATTATAGGCCACAAATCAAGTTTATTTTAATAACGTATAGAGTCCCTTTGGTTTCAGGTCAGCTGTTTCTAGTAGGTCACAAGTCCCTCGGGTTGTGCGGAGTGAAGGCCAGCAAAGCCGTCATAAGCTGTCATAACACCAGGCAGGTCAGCAGAGCTTTGCTAAGCCCTCTGACAATAACGCTCTTATTTAGTATAACACTGTAATATAATGGGTTTAATAAATGAAGATGGCCATAATCATCCTGCACACATACTCCTTCCCAGCTCCTGCACAAACGGCACCTATCGTATTGGTTCCTATACGGCTCTACCGTATAAACTCTTTAGGCAAATATTTGAGAATGTATGGAAAGATGGAGCTTTGTAATGCATTTCCATGGAGCAAAAATGAAACTCTTTTGGTCTCTTAAGTGGTCGTGTCACCATCGTCTGCTGTGGAGGCTGACGTAAGCAGCGCCAAACAGACAGCTAAATCTGACATGCCTGCCTGAAACAGTCAATTTACCTCAAAACAGTTTGCTGCAGAAATACCATTGTGGCCTCAGATTGCTCGTAGTTACTTGGGAATTAATGTTATATACCCAAAATAACCATTTGCGCCCCCAGACAGAAATTATGGGCAATCATGGAAAAGTATGGCTATGTAAATGCAAAGCATCCCGCATCATCAGTAACTCAAGAAAATAATTAAGAACCATTTAATGTACCAAAGATCCATATACTACATAACATGGTTCTTTAGTAGGTGATGGTTCTTCGTAGAACCACAAGGCCTGTTGAAGAGCCATTTAAGAACCTTTTTCATTCTGTGTGTATGGTGAATTCTATGTACCTCCCCGTTGACTTGCATGGAACGCTGGGCTGTTCTGGTCTGCATAAAGGGTGAACAGTTGCCTCCCTCATTCCAAAAATGTAATGCGGAACTGCCATCCGTTGGAACCTCTCTGTTCAATTTCACCCTCTCTACTTTAGGTGTCTGGTCTGCCCTCTCACGCCTCGTACTCATTCTTGATCAGTGGCAACATTTTACTGCTTTCTTCCTCTTTTACCGCCACCCACTCTAAGAGGCTGTGAATCACTGGCTGACACACTGGAGCGCCATGCAAGTCTCTCAGATGAAGCAGGACCAGCCTATCTTTTTCATTTATTCCCCCTGTTGGTTTGCCAAGCCTGTTATTATGGCTCTTCATGTATAGGTAGAAGAGACTGCACAGGCTGAGATGAGTAGTCGTGTGTGTGTGTGTGTGTTTCTGTCTGTATTTCAGCACCATGTGTGAAAGGCAAAAAAAAAACAACGAATTGTTCTCCTGTGGAAACGTTTAGCGCTCGCTGGAGTGATTCATGCATCTCTGAAAGCTTTCTGTGTGAGTGACAAGCAGTCCTTGTTTCCTTCCAAGAGCCACGGTTGTGTGATTCATGTCTTTCCCAATCTGTCACCTCTCACCACACACCATTGTGTAAGTGTCCTGCTGTTAGAGATGGACTCTAATTTCTGCGAATATGCAAGAAATAGCTTGTATTACGCATGCTAATTGATTGGCTGCTGCTATGGGTCCCAGCCTAAATGCAGTTTTTGAAGATATTGGAAATTTAAAGTCTAATCAAATTCCTGTTTTATCACATGCATTCAAGGAACATTTCATACACAACAAACACACACACACTTGATGTACTGTATAGGTCCTATTCACACAAATAGTTGTGTTTTAGTTACAGTAGCCTACACGGGTTCTGTTGTTTGGCAAAGAGAGATGAATTCACCCGCTGTGACTGCCTGGCCGTATACTGTGTCTGCCAAGAAACGTTTCGCACAGATGGCGAGAGAAACAAGGGCCTTGGACGATGCAGGATTGTCTGACTATAACTTACAGACACCCCCTTGTGTTAAAGCAGCCAATACGAGTTGAGTTGTGCACGTATGATGTGATAGAAGGCATGCGTGTCTTTATCAGAGTGACATGTATAGCTTTCGGGCCAGAACAAGGATCTCTGCTCCACATATGTTTGCCAAGAACAGGTTTCCACCCACAGCAGGCAGGCAGGCTTGAGCTAGCGGGATAGTTGGCATCGAATGGATGGTAAGGGTATGGGGAGATTGGAGGGGGAGGGGGAGGAGGAGGGGGGGGGGGGGGGGGGGGGTGGGTTTGGGGGTTGAGGGAATGCATCCAGCAATGCCATCCCTTCTGCACACTGGGAACAGAATCAACCCGGCACTTAGGAGATGCTCCACCATGTTGCGGTCTTGTCTAGGAAAGAGCATTAATTGGGCTAATGTGGAAATTCATATTTCCAGATTAGTGTGTTATGACTCTCCATTGTTGTCTAAAGTGTGTTTTGCCTGCAGTTAAAATTAACATCATCTTCAAAAAGGCATCTGACTTAATGCTAGTTGGAACTAAGTCATTTTGCATATCTGTCTCTGTCTGCATGAATGCCCATATTTTCAGAGCTGATGGACATAATCCTTAAATTCCTTTCCATTTTTAAACTATTCTGTAGACCCATCTTTTTTATAATAGGACACACATCTTGCTTGACATTGCAGGCGCATAGTCTATTTGTGACCCATATTGCATGTCTGCAGTAGGCTATGAGAGAGAGAGACACCCGTAGCATATAGGCTAAGTGATGATTATGTAGGTACTTGGGGTAGGCTATTTGAAAATCGACTCAAGCTGCCACGGGATGGCGATGATGCATAGTAATAATTGACAGTCGTTACCTGTTCGTTTTTGAAACGGTTGGGGTCGCCAAGAGTCCGAGGCGAAGCCCTTGTGTATGACAGCTAGAGTCTGTCAGAGTCCGCGCCCTACCTCTCTCTTCCATCCTCTCTCTCTCTCGACAGAAGCGGGCACCCACCTACGTCTCAGCGCCGATCCGCTCCCCCACTTTTCTCTCACCGACCGAAGATGGCGGCAGCCTCATCCGTCCAGCCGCCGAGAGTCCACGCTTCTCTAAACGCGGAAAACGCACTTTTCCAAGAGATGGACAGTCGGCAGGACGAGGAGTCTGGATCCTTGTCCGACCCGAGGATGAGCCTCCGGGACATGCCCCAGTTGGAAGCAGATGAAATCGAAAGGAGGCTGGCGAAAACTCGCCAGGAGCTGAGCAACAGGAGAAAACTCCTAATAAAGAACCTGCCCGCGGACACCAGCAACCAGGTAGACTACCTGTCACTGTCCTTCCGATGGCCAGGAAAAGTAGGATTTCCTCACTATAATAACAATAAGATGAATTAAGTTGGCAAATAGGCTACGCTTAGTGCGTATAAGCCTACATTGTTTTTGAAATCGTTTAATAGTTAATAATTTGCTATTTGAGTGTTTTGCGTGTCTTCAACTGAGCGTGAGATGCTCTAGGCTATAGTTTACTGTTAACGTCAAAATATTTACATGATAAGTTATTGGGCTGCTGCTCTGAATCTGAGATTCCTCGAAGGCTCATTCTACAAGCCTTCCTTCCATATAAAGTGAAAGTCTGGCTGGCGCTCTTGTGTAGCCTACGCTACACTATTACAACGATTGTAACTAATGAGGTGCGTTACTACAATGTGGTTGGCTATGTTATTTGTGAAAAAAAGAGAGAGAAACTCGTGTGAACGTTAATAAAGTCATTACATAAATAGAAGTGCAGATACTGTACTTGTGTAAAAAAGACTGCTAAAAGTAACCTTAACAGATTAAATGTCAACACTTAAGTAAAAGTAACAAAGTGCAGGCTCTGAAATGTCTACAGGCTTATTGAAAAGTAGAAAGTAAAAAGTATAAATTGTGTAAGACTGTAAGAATTATGTCCCGACTGCTTCAGGGCAAAAGCCCACTGAACCTTGAGAGGACATTAATGTTTTAATAATAAAATATAATCTAAATAATGGTATTATAATATATCCTGATTGTCACAAAATGAGTGGGGGTGGCAGAAACCAGATGCAGGCTGGAGTTACAATAATAATGAAT
Organism: Typhlichthys eigenmanni; assembly: GCA_027564635.1. Classification (NCBI taxonomy): domain Eukaryota; kingdom Metazoa; phylum Chordata; class Actinopteri; order Percopsiformes; family Amblyopsidae; genus Typhlichthys; species Typhlichthys eigenmanni. The sequence continues at coordinate 16,595 of JAODUK010069780.1, forward strand.
TTAATCACAAAACA
>JAODUK010069791.1:0-16607 GCA_027564635.1 Typhlichthys eigenmanni
TTAATATCGATATTGCAATTTTCATGATCAATATCGCAATATCACATTTGATCAATATCGTGCACCCCTAGTGTGAATTAATTTAATTGGATTAGCCCCATGGACCGGTTACAACTGTCCAATTGTCACCGATACCGATCCAGCTATATAAGTCAGTATTGAACCGATTTCATGTGATGCTCGGAGGGGAGGCAAAAGGGAAAAAGGTTCAACGCAAAAGGTTTAATTAACAAGACAATTTAAGGGGTAGCGACACGGATGATATTCACACGGACAATAACCAACCAATAAAAAAGAGACAAAAGGGATTATATGCAGGAAGACAAGACAGACCATTGGATAACATCGACTAGGAACAGGTGCAGCACATCAGACAAGATTACTCAGACACGGGGAATTAACAAGACTGGACACACAGGGCAGGGAGTGAGAGACACAAGGTAAACACAGAGTAAGACAGGACTAGAACAGAACGGGGATCACGAGACATTACATTTCCGATCTCAGTATCATATCGGTGCCATCCCTAGTTGAAGGTAGGCGGTCATATGATGCCAATTTAATGTCAGCGTCCGTACAGTATATAAACAATACTAAAGAAGGTGTCAGTTGGCCTGATCAACAGGTGCAAGATACCATTGACTATATATGAAGACAAACCCTCTGTGGCGCTTTACAAATGACAACGGAACAGAAAGTCCCTTTAACTTTGAGCAGCTTTACAGTAGCAATAGCATTTTCTCAGACTTTCTTAATGCTTTCTACCGTATCTGTGATGTTACAAACATGTTGTTCTAATGAGTTTTTGTTTAGCAGTCAGTGACCTTTCCTTGCATGAAGATAAATGTTGGCTTGCCTCCCTCTCGGTTGTCTAGCGCGCTCATTGAACGACTCATTATTGCTTTTAGATTAAACACCTAAGCAGGGGATTTGTACTCCTTTACACCACACTAGCATCTTAGTTTAACTAACAGTTGAGGTGTGCACGGGGGCCAGATAGAGCCCTAGTTTAAGACATATTTAATATAGGCTTAAAGACTAAGACCACATGCATGGCTTCCAGCATATTTTGGAAATTTTAAGGCTGGTTTTATTGTGCTATTTGTGAATTTTAACACATTCAGATGATCAGAAACCTGAAGAAATATAACTGTATAGAGTGTTTTATACTAATGGACTGGCTTTGCTCATTTTCATAAATTTAGGATGTGATTTTGAATGTACTTTTGTGTGCATTGTACTTTTCAGCTGTTATTATTTTAAGCATTGTTCTCTGTAAGGTATAGTCAGCTATTGCAAGCTAATTGTAAGCTAATACACTTTTTGTCAAATTCACCAAATATCTCCTCACATTTCGCTAGTTTACCATTCTCTGTGCCTGTTGAAAAAATAATCTGATACTTCTACAGCCCTGGCTCTGTAAATAGGAACATAAACAAAGTGGCGAACACCGCTCTCAACATCAAAATGGTAGTACTACCAGAGTACTACTATGGTAGTACTACCAGAGTACTACTATGGTTTGCTTCACAATGCGTTTAAATGTGTGAGGTGGCGTTGCAGAGGGATTTTGTTTTGATTTGAGGTTGAAGTTAGCAAGCATTCTCGAAAATAACTAACCCTGCTTTTAAGGCTAGATGTCAGGCAATGTTCTCCACCTGCTCTGATGTAAGACCTGGTTAATTCATGGAAGAGTACATTTATGAATGTGTACCAACTTTTGGCTGTGATTTCTATCACAGCCAGTCTAGCTCTCACCTGGTGAGATGATATTTATAGGTCACCAAGGCCATAACCACTGATGGACACAGCTGTCACGTGAGTAATAAAATAAGTACATGTCAGTAAAATTGCAATCTTAAATTTATAATATTGATCTATGTATAGCAGCTATAGCTATACTTGTTCTTACGGAGGGCTGCGTATGAAAGCATTTGCTAACGTGATTAGTCATAGCGTATATGCTATTAAACTTTACAAGATTCAAGCATTCATCAACATTTCAGTCAAAATTTTTTTTTTAAATATCTGGTGTTGACTAAAAGCCCAGACTGTTGGACCTGGAAGTGCAGTGAGAGTTATAGATAATCATTCAACATTTTCATTATATTTACGAGATCAGTGCCAAATGGCTTCTTGACCTTCGTGCACTGGATATAGTAATAACCGCTTCCCACATGAACAAATAGGTTCAGAAAGGTGAATTACATCCAACTACTCTCATTCTGCTTTTGTTTTTCTCCTTCTCTCCAAGTTCCTCCTCCTCTGCACTGATCTGTTTCTTCCTCCTACTGTGTTCACTCTAAGCCAGAGACAGCTTAGTGGATCTGTTGTCAAGGAGATTAGTTTCACAAATTCAACATGATTAGTTGCTAAACACAAACAAACACACACACACACACACACACACACACACACACACACACACACACACACACACACACACAGTGTGTCGGTATACTTTCCCACATAATTGCAATTCAATTCTAGCTATGCTATGTGTTGGGGAGGGGGGGGTTATACACATACGGTTATATGTTTTGAGATAATCTTCTGTGTGTGTGTGTGTGGTTTGCCCTTTATTGATTAAATAAATATATCTTTGTGGTGACTCACTGCTCTTTCCTGATCCAGAATGATCTGACTAGCACACATGGAGATACCACACACACACACACACACACAGAGAAGATCATCTCAAAACACATACAGCATAAGGATATGTGTAAATACCCGTCCTAACTGCAACACACAGTATCATAAATACATAAGTATAAGTATACAGACACATATATTTGGACAAATACTCATGCAACAGAAGGATACATGCCCCCAACTCAAACACACACACACACACACACACACACACACACACACACACAGAGCATTTCATTATGGCGCATGACTGACCAGTGTGTTGGATGTGTGCACGTTCATCCTGCCATGTTATGTTAATGGGGTGGGTGGGATTCCTTGTTTAAAAGCCTCTTTAACTTCAATGTTAAATAACTCTTAATCCAATCCCTCTTGTCTCCTTTCATGTCACCCTTTCGTGCTCTCTCTCTCTCTCTCTCTCTCTCTATATATATATATATATATATATATATATATATATATACCCCGCGACCCGACTCTGGATAAGCGGATGAAGATGGATGGATATATATATATATATATATATATATACATATCTTCCTCGCTCCCTTTTTTTAATAAGTTCTAACTTGCCCTTCATAAAACATCGGTCAGTTTTGCTCTACACATAAACAGCCACAAACAGACAGGCAGATAGGTAATATTCACACACACACACACACACGCACACACACACACACAGGCAGCACACACACACACACACACACACGCACACACACTCACGCACACACACACACAGCCACTGACAGTTGAATGTGATGCACACACAAGCAAGCACACTCAAACATGCAAATAAATGGGCATGAATGACATATTGTGTGACTAGACACACTTGTATAAGTCACATTCGTGTGTGTTTGTGTGTGCGTGCGTGTGCGTGGGTGCATGTGTGTGTGTGTGCGTGCACACAGACACAGCAAACAAAGACACATACAAAGAAAGACAGAAAGAAAGTTTCTGTTTACACTCATCTATTTGATCACACATGAAATAACATGAGCCTCATATGATAAACACTTTGCTTCTTAACGCTGCTGTCTGAATGATGTGAGCGTTGCAATAGCTCAAATAACCTGAAAGCGAGCATAATGTTGCAAATCAACAATCTGAACACCCACCCCCTCCTCCTCTGCTCCCGCCCTCTGGAGCCGTTGGTCCAATAGCGTCCAGGGCTTTCATGTGATTTACAGGCAAGGTAGAAAATCGGGGAAAAGAGGCTCTGATTGGTCAGAAATCTTTGGCCAAAAATCTACATTTTCTTATATAGTGGGAGGGGCAATCAATGAGAGAAGGTTTTTTTTTCACAAGACATTTTACTGATAGCTGATGGTTGCCTATGGCATGTAAGACATTACACCAAAACCTACATACAGCCTCTGAGGATCACTAGCCTTTGGATCCACTGGGATTTCATGTGTTAAAGCTAGCCAGAGATAATGCCATTACAACCATTAGGCCAGCTTTGGCAAGCACAGACCATTATTGAACCTGGGTAGCTATAACAAGGTCAGGACCTGTGAACCAATCATAACGCCTTCAGAATATCTAGAGGCTATATTACATACACAAACACACACACCTATAGTACACACACACAATATAAACACATCTACACCTAGGGAGGCGTGCAGTGAAAGTAGGACAGCAAATATTTTACATATGCATACTCAAACATGTAAATGGTAGGCTAAACCAGGACGTTCACATGAGAGACATTGAAATTAGCAAACATAACTGGCTATGTCAAACAATTGTTATAACCAGATAGCGTACGGTTATGAGAGATAGTGGCAACATATATTGTCTATTTTCTCTGTGTTCATGTGCATACACGTGTTTATAGTGTCACCATACTTTAGCATGCCATGTGTTAGCTATTATTTGTGCCAGGCTGTGGTCTAATGGTCTCCACTGTGTAACATTAACGTTTGTGTGTATGTAAGGGTTTTTTTTTTATGTGTGTGGTGTGTGCAGTGATTTCTATCACACTTCCAGTAGTTCAAAGGAGACCTTTTTTCTCTGGTGGCTGCTGACGCAGTAAATGCTTGGACGGAAAGGCTGTGTATATGTGTGTATATGTGTGTGTGTGTGTGTGTGTGTGTGTGTGTGTGCGTGTGCGCACGCATGTGTGTTAAATACTCCTGGGGGAATAAGAGCTTAATAAAAGACAGACAGACTGTAGTCCCACATGGACGATGAGATTGCGTGACAGCATGCTAACGGTCTTTTGTTGTGCTGATTTTGATACTGTATATTAGACGCACACAAGGACACGTGTGCAGTATATGTACCGTATAGCCGAACACACACATTTTCTTTTTGTATCATTTGTTTTGAAAACACTATAGGAGACTTTGGGTCAAATCACCTGTTATGCAAACCGGGCTGCTCTAAGCACTTTATATTCTGTACTTTATGTCACATACTTAGCTATAGCAAATCTGCATTTCAACAATCAAAATGTCCAAATGCTACAGAAGTCTTAACCAATATCTGTGACATATTATACTTGTCTTGACTGTTAGTCTTACCACCCCAGATCGTATTATTGAAGATAATGTGCGTATACAGTGACAGTCTGTGAAAGCCACTATGAGCCGTCTTCTGCATGGATGTCATTATCGGCTAAATCATCTGATTTTCACAAGCCCTGTACTAACACGTCATCATATGCTTGTCTGTTTATGTGCCAGTGTGTGTGTGTGTGTGTGTGTGTGTGTCCTGATTGTGGGTGGGCCTATTACCTCTAACAACACACAGGGCACAGCCTCATATTGCATTATGGGTCAGTGGTTTAGGAAGAAATGTTCAGAACACCGACCGCATACGCATAAACACAAACACACGAGTGTGTGTGTTTGGCTTATGTAAGCGATGTTCGTTATGATTTGAGCGTGAGTGCGACTGAGTGTGTGTGTGTGTGCGTGCGTGTAGTGCGTATGTGTCTACGTGAACCTACGTGCGCGCGTGTACATGTCTGTGTCCTGCTTTATTGAGGTTACATGGTGAAACATGAAGACTGAACCTGATTCAAACCATATGACGACGCGTGTGTTTGATCTCTGCATCACAGAGGGTCTCTCAGTGTGTGTGTGGTCACTAACACGCCACATGGGATGGGTATTGGTTACACGCAGGTGCACACGCACATGCACACACATGAACACGCGCGCACATATACACACACACACACACACACACACACACACACAGACACACCTAGTTTACGTGTAACCCTGCTTAATGAGCACCATTATCTGCCACATCTTTATATAATATAAATGATACAAACATTTTAGAGATCAACCTGCAACAGACAACAGTAAAGGCTGCTCTATTTGTTTTCTAGACTCTTTGTCATCCCCCTCATGCATTTCTCACTGTCCTTCTATCTCTCCCTCTCTTTTCCTTCCTGTGTGTGTGTGTGTGTGTGTGTGTTTGTGAGTCCGTCTGTGCGCGTGTGTGTGTACGTCCGTACATGCGTGTGTGTGTGTGTGCTTCTATCGTTGATGGGTTCCAGTGGGCTCGTGCTGATAGGCTGCTCTCAGGGGAGGACAAACACAAACATCTTCCTAATCTTATAGGATTAGCTACATACAGAGAGCATGCACACACACACGCGCACGCACGCACGCACACACACACACACGCATTCACACGCACACACACACATACACACACACACGCGCGCATTCACACACACACACACACACACACAGGTGTTACGTCCGACTGGTTTCAAATTATATTCATTGTGTGTGCTGTGAACATTGAGTCCTAGTCAAAGATGCAGTATGCGTGCATGCACTCAGTTATTTGGATGCTGTTTGTGTGTGTGAGTGTCTGTCTGTAGTATATGTGCTATTTTTAGCATAGAAATAGTTGGGTGGAATCCCTGCTTGACAGTTATGTCATTGAGGATTTCCCATGACAGACCTTTGGCCATGACACCTGCAGAAGCCTCAACAGCAAGATTGCCTATATATAAAGAGCAAGAACGCCTATATCAACAGCAAGAACGCCTATATCAACATCAAAAACGCCTATATCAACAGCAAGAACGCCTTATCAACATCAAAAACGCCTATATCAACAGCAAGATCGCCTATATCAACAGCAAGATCGCCTATTTATCAACAACAAAAACACCTATATATCAACAGTAAGAGCGCCTATATATCAACAGCAAGAACGCCTATATCAACATAAAAAACACTTATATCAACAGCAAGATCGCCTATTTATCAACAACAAAAACACCTATATATCAACAGCAAGATTGCCTATATATCAACAGCAAGATCGCCTATATCAACAGCAAGAACGCCTATATATCAACAGCAAGAACGCCTATATATCAACAACAAGAACACCTATATATCAACAACAAGATTGACTATATATCAACAGCAAGATCGCCTATATCAACAGCAAGAACACCTATATATCAACAGCAAGATTGCCTATATCAACAGCAAGAACACCTATATATCAACAGCAAGATCGCCTATATCAACAGCAAGAACACCTATATATCAACAGCAAGATTGCCTATATCAACAGCAAGAACACCTATATATCAACAGCAAGAATACCTATATATCAACAGCAAGATTGCCTATATCAACAGCAAGAATACCTATATATCAACAGCAAGAACACCTATATATCAACAGCAAGAATACCTATATATCAACAGCAAGGACACCTATATATCAACAGCAAGATTGCCTATATCAACAGCAAGATCGCCTATAATTGGACTAAGTTCTAATCACTCAATCAGCCATCTCTGTTCGCACTAGTGATTCAGTCAGCATTGCACTTAATCGATGTCTGTGAATTTGCCTGCACAGCAACACAGTGGATATATATCAGCCCTGACTAATTTAGTTAATAGAGATGTAATAATCTATGGCTCTCATTTCTAGTCTACTTCAAAAGCACATGCATTCACTGTCAGTCATTGTACGTGAATCATGTGTTTTTTTGCATTCTATGTTGTACAATGAAACCATTAAACAGTATTTCATGGCAAGAAAACATTTTTTAATGAGTAAATACGTCAATGTTGTCTTTCTTTATGTTTCTGCATCACAGTTAACTCTGCCATCACAGGATGTGTGAATGCTCCTTGTGTTTGCGTGGGAACTCTCCCCTCTCTCCCACACATCAGGTTAGGTTACCTAAATGAATGTGTCTCCCTGCCTCAATTCAGACTAGCTGTAGGCTAGACTAAACTGGGCTAAACCCTCTCACTCTCTGACCCAGAAAGAAAATAAACAGGCTCTCCGGTCATAACAGTGCATAAAGTGTAACGTCATCCAGTGTTTCATATTCTCACTTGTTCAATTTGAAAGATTTGACACACTTGCTGTTTGTATGTATTATCTGTAATAAATAACAATGATATATATATATAATTTTAAATTCTATACACTAATGTAAAGGAATGATTCAGAATTACATTGGATGCCTCAGGGTATAGGTGTGTGTGCATGTATGTGCGCGTGTGTGTGTGTGTGTGTGTGTGTGTGTGTGTGTACATGTGCACGCACGTACGTGTATGTTTATGTGTGTGTAGTTGTGTCTGATTAGAGAAGGCATGTGGCAGCCATTAGAAGGATTAGATCTGTCAGAGATGTCAAGCACGACTAATTATACTGTTAGCACACTGCACTGTGGGGGGGGTGGCGGAGGGGAGAGAGAGAGAGAGAGAGAGAGAGAGAGAGAGAGAGGGAGAGGGAGAGAGCGCATGTGCTTGTAGACCGTTAGCACACTCAGCAGCAGAGAGCCAAAGATAAAGCAGACAGATGAGCAGATGGAAAAAAAAGGATACGACAACAAGCAGGAGCAGGTGGAGAGATATGAAGATTGACAGATGAGACGAGGAGAGATAAAGACACCTAAACTGGTTGCTATTATTGTTGTTGTTGTTAAGGAGGGAGGGTGATATGTGATACCAATCCTGTGGCGGTAGGAGAGGGAGAGGCGTGTTATAGCGAATGGGGGCGGGGAGGGGGGGGGTGATGAAGGATGGGGGAGACACAGGGTTGCAGGGGGGTGGGGAGGTGACCCACCTCACGCCGTCACGGGTGGATGCGCTCGTATCCAAACATCCCAACACGCGTTGCCTCACCCCGCAGCACCCAATCAGCCGTGGCCTTTTATCGCCTCACCGTGGGCTGCGTGTGTGTGTGCGTGTGTGTGTGTGTGTGTGTGTGTGTGTGTGTGTGCGCACACGTGTGTGAATTCACACACGTCAATAAAAGCATGCGTGCATGCACTCACTTATTTGGATGCTGTTTGTGTGTGTGTGTGTCTGTCTGTAGTATCTGTGTGTTCATGTGTGTGTGTGTGCATGTGTGTGTTCATGTGTGTGCGTGTGTGCATGTGTGTGTGTGTGTGCGTGTGTGCACGCGTGTGCACGTATACATATCCTCCCTGCACTGCCTGTCTGATTTATCTCCTAAGAGACAGCTCAAACATCTCTGCTCCCATGTGTTTACCTTCGCCTCATTTCTCCCCCCCCCCCCCGTCTCATCCTTTAATCACTCCATCTATCACTTCCTTACTCTTCCTCCGTCCTCCCCTTGTCAAGACGGTTCCTAATCCATTCTTCCCTCCCTCCATCCCTCTCCCCTGCTCCTTCATGCCTCTCCCCGGAGGCCAGACGGTTGCCCAAATCTCCACTCCAGTGGAACTGTTTCTAACCTGCTTCAACTACAGCGTACATGACTCACACACTCTTTCTATGGTGGTGGTGGTGGTGGTGGTGGTGGTGGGGGGGGGGTGTTAAAGTGGAAGGGGGAGGCAAAGGGAGGGAGATGGAGACGTGTGAAAGGGGACGGGGTCCTGGGTGTCAAGTCAAGTAACATTACTTCGTGTTTTTTTCTTATCTTATCTTAATTTTCTTTGCGTTCTCGCAGAGAATATGTTGTTTGCTTTGCTCCCTCAGCATGGAACACATTGCAAAAAGCCTTGATGTGAACAGAATGAAGTTCACCAAATGCTTTAAAAACTAAAATGAAATAATTACACTCAGATTCTTTAAGATGTAATTGTTTTTAAATTGTAACTGGTCATGACGCTGTTATTGTGTCTCTGTAGTCTTCTGTCTGTATCGGTTATGCTGCTGCCTGCTAGGTCACCCTTGCTAAATAGATTCTTAAACTTAAGGGGTAATTCCTTGTTAAATAAATTCAAATTTTAAATTGTAAACATATAGAGGAAATGCTGTTGAACTGATGTTTTCTCAACAGAGATTAGACAGAGAGAGAGAGAGAGAGAGAGAGAGAGAGAGCATACAGTAATATGTGTAATATGTAGACCATTAGCACACTCAGCAGTAGAGAGCCGAAGATGAAGCAGAGAAAGATTTGTAGAGAGTTGTATTTCAACACTCATGCTCTGTGTGTGTGTGTGTGTGTGTGGGTGTGTGTTTGCGTGTGCGTGTGCGTGTGTGTGTATGTGTATTTAGGTTTGTGGCTGTTAATGTGCTAAACGAACACACCAACTTCAAATACACAGACAGACACACATATCTATGTACGTTTAGTCACAGAGGAGATAGCCACATTTGAATAAGATGTCTTTACATAACACTACACTTTTTTACTACACTTTTACAAACCTGAAGTATAATAAACTATCACAAATTTAAATCGCTAGTATGGGCCTTGGTGTCAAAGGCTTTGTTTGTAATAATTATATTGTAACCTTGAAGTATCTCCTGGATATAGGTTTTAAACAGGTTTTAAATACATATAATTAAAATCATTAAAATATTCTAATTTCTTCGTTAATGCATTTTCCAAATGAATTCAATCGTATTAAATGAACTGATACTAGCGCTAGAGATATTATCATAGGCTAGTGTTTACTCCCCTCTGCTGGTCGGGACGGAAAATACCTCCCCCATGCATATTTGAGATAACCCTATATTTTGAGTAAACTTGAAAAAGTACTCGTTTTTACTGAGCCATGATTGCATGGATCAACACAAAAATATGTGATCCCATCTTATACAAAAAATATATGTTAATATTTTAGATTTAATGTCAAATATGAGAAACACCACATGGAGTTTACACAATGTTTATTAGCCTGCACGATTTTCCACCGTCCTTAAAAACTTGCGCAAGCAAGACCAATAATTTGTATCAGTTTTGTACAAATAAATTATAATTAAATAAAACTTTATATTCCACTATTATACTATTGATATATTTTTGTTTTGCTGTTTTAAAATCAGCAAATGCTCAACTGTGTTTTTAAATGCTATTGTAATAAATTGTCTGCACTGTGTTCACTATTTTATAACGCAAGTAAATCCACACAGGTGATCAGATTGGCTCCGAGCAACAACAGACTGATGGGTTTGGCAGAGATTTTTTAAGAACAAAATACAACAGCTTTCGACTACATTTGGGGTTACATTACTCACGCTAGTATCTATCTTCTCATGTGCACATGCGCAACGCGCCATTGAAGGATATGGTGGTGTGTGAACGCGATCTAAACCCAGTGGCTAAAATATTAACACGAAATCGGAGAGGTTACTTATCTAAAAGGTATTAAGCCCCCATATTGTTTTAGTTATGCAGGCGTGTCGTAACAGTACTCGGTATGTTTTCGTAATCGATCGAGGAATCTTGTGCGGATAATCCTGTGTGTGATTTGCGCGACTGCCGTACACCGTCGGCCGCTCTCACACGGTACGGTAACTTCTCACGGAGAGGGCGTCGTGCTGAATTCGTTTATAAACATTTTGGACTGTCGGCAACCCTGACTATGTGAGTGTATTAGTAATCTGGGATTATTGTGTAATTTCCATAAGTACACATTTATTATCAGAACTGTAGGAACCATTTCGGATGGGGGGCAATTCCCACACGACAGCTGTGCTTTTATTGTGGCTAACTAGCTAGCATATCGGTACATTATTTTCGTCCAGGGGATAGATAGATTTATAGTTTGTAATTTTAACCGTAATGTACCGGTTACGGCCATTTAAATTACAAGCAGTTACCCAAACAGCACACTACACTATATATGTTACTTAGATAACTCGATAAAAACAAATGTTCATGTTGTCGATTAGAATGTGTAAACAAACAGGCTAGTTACCCTAGCCTACCGCGTTAGCCTTCTAGTTACCGTAACGCTTTGCTGGTAGTTTCATTGGAAGACGGGCTAGCTAATATAGTTAGCAAGGTAGTGCATCGAGTTGCGTATCTATAACTTGTTATTTTGTTGAGCTGTGGCTGTGGGTAAGATACGAAAATGCATTCAAACCAGACACATGTATAGCAAATGCATAACCAGCATTTACTAAGTGTGTTCTTTATATTCGATCCATAACGATGATGCTTTCTGATTTTTCAGATTACCACTAAAGAGAAGTGTTCCCCGACGTATCCGTGTGGTAACGACCCTTATCTCGAAGACGTACTCATATTTGTACCAGGAGAACCGTAATTATTTCACCGAGAGAGACACGCACTGAAGTCAAGATGTCAATCACCAACACGCCCACTAGCAATGATGCGTGCCTAAGCATTGTGCATAGCTTGATGTGTCACAGACAAGGAGGCGAAAGTGAGACCTTTGCCAAGAGAGCCATTGAGAGCCTTGTTAAAAAACTGAAAGAAAAGAAGGATGAGCTAGATTCTCTCATCACCGCGATCACGACCAATGGAGCCCACCCCAGCAAGTGTGTAACGATCCAGAGGACCCTTGATGGACGACTGCAGGTAAGAGAATATTGACACATTATTTTAGAGCTGTTGCATTACTACACGTTTCTTTTATTATCATGACAACAGAGAAATACTCAGATGTTAACCTGGCTATGAGGTGTTTACCTTGTCATTGAGCTCCCAGCCGGAAGGTTCGTGGGTTTGAACCCCGGTGTTGACCCACCTGTAAGCAGCCTTGAGCAAGATGCCTACCCCCTAACTGCTCCCGGTGGTTGGTCACACCTTGCATGGCAGCATTTTCAGTTGTCATTTGCATATCTACTGCACATCTACTGCACATCTCAATGATATAATAAGTGTATGATGCCATTTCAGCTGCTGTAGGTAGGATTTGAGAGTTGCAAAGAGAACTAGCTAAAAATTAAGGTTTTGAAAATCACCAATGTAAAAAGCCACTCGCTTCTCCTCTGCTCCCTCCCTCCCTCTGTGAATCCTGTATATCTGCACATCACCATTGACAACAAGCTGTGTGAGTGCATTCATGTGATTGACAGACGAGGTAGATGCAGACCAATCAGGAAAATGAGGCCCTGAGATATTGTCAAATATGATAGCTGAGGGATGTCTCTGGCATTTCTGAAATAATTTAAAGACACTAGTAGCTGTTCAATCTACCACAAATCCACTACAGCACATGTTTCTCTCTGTGTTATCGTTTGCAGGTGGCGGGGCGAAAAGGATTCCCCCACGTCATCTATGCCAGGTTGTGGAGGTGGCCAGACCTGCATAAGAATGAGCTGAAGCATGTTAAATACTGCCAGTTTGCCTTTGATCTCAAGTGTGACAGTGTGTGTGTCAACCCTTATCACTATGAAAGAGTGGTATCTCCTGGTATAGGTGAGTAGCAATAGGATTATCTTAAAGTCCTACACTTAACATTATAGTCTGCTATTGCAAGATAAATGTATGCTAATACGCTTTTTGTCGAATTCAAAAAATGTCTCCTCGCATTTCCTTATTTTACTGTTCTGTGCACATTGAAAAAATAATCTGATACTTCTACACAGACTTGGATCTGTAAATAGTAACAAAAATAAACACCGCTCATATCAACAAAGTCACAACGCATTTCGACATGTGAGGCGCCGCCACGGAGGACTGCGGAGCGATACTTTTGATTTGAGCTCAAAGATTGAAATGTAATTAATTGAATTAATTGTGTTCTACCAATAATGGCCCCAGCTTTTTTGAAAATGCATCACCCATGAAGTTGAGTTTCCAAACAGGCTAGGGTGACTATTTGTGGTTCTGGCGATGGTATAACATCCGGGAAAGATATAACATATCATACAATAAGGAATTTATCTGATGACATTTCACAACAGTGTGCTAAATAATTGTAACCAATATGTGGTCATGCATTTAACACAGTGTATATTCCTAGTGTCCGTGCCAAGTGACATTGCGTCCGCTAGTTTGGGATTTGAACCCCCACACCCAGGGGCCGCTACCCACTGATGTGAACACGTGGATCTCTCCCCCGCAGACCTATCAGGGCTGACGCTGACCGGCTCTGGCCCCAGCGCCGGGCTGATGGTCAAAGACGAGTATGACTTTGAGGGGCAGCCCAGCCTGCCCTCTATGGACGGAGGGCACTCCCTGCAGACCATCCAGCACCCCCCCTCTGGCAGTCGGCCCGCCCCCTCCGAGACCTTCGGCACCCCAGCCTTGCTCCCGCCTTCTGAGACCTCTACGTCGGCCGCTACAGCCAGCTTTCCCGCCATGACCGCTGCTGCAGGAAGTAAGGGAGAACTCTGTCTGGGAGCCGTACCGCTGTTTATGTGCACGCTCCTGTCAGCTTCAGTGCATGCTTATGGGCAGGTTGCTCTGTCCTCCATTCATTTATTTATTTATTTATTTAGTATTAAACCTGCGAAAGATCTTGAGATAAAAAAAATATTTTTTTTCAAGAGCGTCTTGGTGTTTACTGTATGTTTGCCAACATTGCTAGACCAGGGAGACATGTATAATGTGGCATACTTTGTGTCTGAGCGTATATTCGTGTCTTCAAAAAGATTTTCTTTACTTACTTATACTTTAATTGTTGAACTTCTGTGTTTTCATGATGTCTGTGGGGGTCTAATGCTCCAGTTATCCAGGGAAGCAATTGCAAGCATTATGTTAGTGTTTCATAGGTAGAAAACACATGCTCGTCTCCACCTGACATCCATCTCTTCGTCTTCTCCAGACGCCACACCCAGCTGGCCCAGAAACGGCAGCTTCACCCCCAACCTGCCCCACCACACAAACGGTCATCTGCAGCACCACCCCCCCATGCCACACCCAGGACATTACTGTGAGTGCATGTACACACACACACACAAAGAGGGGGCGGAGCCTTTGCAGTGGCTGCCCCAATCCTCTGGAATAGCCCACCATTGCCCATTTGTGCAGCGCAGACCTTATGTTCTTTTAAGTCGTTGCTAAAGTCTCACCTTTTGAATCTGACATTTAATCTTTACTGGGTTCTTTCAGTGCTGCTGTTGTTTTATTATTATTTTATGTTATTTTCTTTGTTTAAAACTCAATTTTGTGCATTTGTGGTTCTTTTTCCTTATCCTGTGATAGCACTTTGGTCAACTATGGTTGTTTTAAATGTGCTATATAAATAAACTTTACATGGACACACACACACACAGATTACATATTGCCAGTTAATTGTTTCTGCTATACAAGTGTTGTTGAGGCTCGCTAGGTGCCTTACATCTCTATCTGTTTCTTTAGGGCCAGTACATGGTGATCTATCTTTCCAGCCTCCCATATCCAACCATCCAGGTAAGAACAGGATCCAGTGTTTGCAGGCAATTTAAAGGTAGATAATCTGCTATTTTGACCCAGTGGATATTTTCACTCTTGCAGTTTGTTAGTCGCATATAATTGTTGATTTTCTGGAAGACCTTGATCGGTTTGACAGGCTTCAGGGTGCCAAAATAGCGATGGCCCGGGGCCAGTAAAACGAAACTTCGGGACAGTAAAACTTCCAACTCACTCCCGATCGGGCCATTGCAAAAAATGTGAGCTGTGATTTGATTTATTTAGCCTACCAGAGTAGGCTAAATAAAGTGTGTATAAATAAAGTGTAAAGTGTTTTTCGATTTCAAAATAAAAGCATTAGAATTGTATCAACAATAATATATAGTCTTTAGGTAGGATAACATGTAGTAGGTTACTCAACATATAACAGATTAATGTTCAATAAATATTTGTAAAATATTGAACTTTAACTTTACAATGTAAATATAACGATTTACAATTACAATGCCTCTAGCCAAGCCTTGGCTATAGTCTATATAGAAATACCAAGTTATTGCTACCTTCTCTGACAAACACAATACAGTATGATAATCTGTTTAGTGTATCTGAAATCTCAATTTCATATTTTGATTGTAAGAAAGTGACCAGTATCCTCTTACAGCTCATCTTTACAAATGTATTCAAGGAACTCAAGTAGACAAGTAGACTACATGGCAATGCTTAATTTGTGGTGTATTGTACACTGTAAAATATCCAGGACACATTTAAATATGGATGTTAAATAATTATATTCTTTGGTTTTGTTATAACACTGATAAATTACAAGTTTTGGAGGAGGGACAATAAAACTGTCTTCGGGCCAGTAGGTTTCAAACCCAAATTTGTTTACCATTGTATGAATATGAAAAAGGCCATAATTGCACATTTTTTATTTTAGTTTTTGTCATACTAATCCACCCTCATATTTTTCTATTCATTGCATTGCGAATGCATACAGTATGTTTTCTAAGTCTTTATGGATTACTGTACATTCTGTCATGCTATGATATTCACGCCCCTGGTCTCCTCTGTCCCAGCTCCTGACTACTGGTGCTCCATTGCATATTTTGAGATGGACGTCCAGGTCGGGGAGACATTCAAGGTTCCCTCCACCTGCCCCATAGTGACGGTGGACGGATACGTGGACCCCTCAGGCGGGGACCGCTTCTGCCTGGGCCAGCTCAGTAACGTGCACCGGACCGAGGCCATTGAGAGGGCAAGGTTCGTGAGCCAGTTCAACTAAACGGATCACGAAACATTATTGTGCGTTCTAGACAACTCGGAAGTAGGGCTGGGGCGGTATAGATTTTTTCCTACCGCAGTGAAAAGTCAACATATCACCGCGGTATGGCGGTTTACAGCTGCCCCCGCCCACTTTAAAATAATCTATAATTTATT
>JAODUK010069812.1:0-16605 GCA_027564635.1 Typhlichthys eigenmanni
CGTTAGGAGGAACTGTCTGGTGAATGTCAGTGCCTGGCCTGTAGAGGGAGACAGAGAGCTTTGTCAGCCTGGCTAACGACTCAAGTTCACAACAAAATACCAAAATCAAAGGCAAACATACAATTGATTCCAACAGAAAGGTCTATGCTATTATGGAATACATTATGTTGAATTAATGTGCTTATGTGTCGTCAACCTCCAATAGTTAGCCTTTTGTTTATTAACACCCGTTCACAGAGAGAAGCACTGACCTATATTATTGCCTGGGCTGTCATCGAACGGTGTGGAGAGTATTTCTTTTAGAAGTGTCTCAGAGCTGCTATGGCGACTGAGCTGGAACCAAACCTTTGGTCTGGAACTATATACAACAATACCCACCTGAAGAGGACAGCAAAGTTTAAACTCAACATTATCGTTTCTGTAGGTCTTCCCATGCTGGTGCTGTAGCTAAACTGTACCTGTGAGTCACGGCCACCGATACTAGCTAGAGATCCAGCTGCACTGGTCAGGAGGGCGATGAGAGGTTCAGCCAAGCTAGCGCGGTCCTGAGAAGCAGGAACCAGAAACACCACGTCCAGGCGCCCACCCGTACACACTGTGGAAACAATAAACACGCTGAGCTGGGCATTGTGGGAAGGGAACCCCGGGAATGGGTAAGACAGTGTGGTGTACGCTACCGGTTCGCTCCTCCACAGAGGTCTCCGGTCCCACGCCGCTGTCGAATGAGGGCTGAATCGTGAAGCGATAGTGCAGCCCCAGACGCAACCCGGCCACCCGGTAAGAGCTGATGGAAGCAGGCAGTGTGATGGACAGCCCTGGTCCTGGGTCTTGACAACACATATTCAGGTAAGGCACATTACGTAGAGTAATAATAATATTCAACTGTATTTATAGAGCACCTTTAAAAACAAGTTATAATGATAACAACAAAATGATCTACAACATATCAAATATAAAATCAATGTAAAAAATAAAAAACAAGACAAATACAAATAAAATGTTAAATAAACATTAAAATAGCACAATTAAAACTTCAAACTAAAGACGACATCACATGAAGGCAAGCTTGCGTTTTAAAAATTATTTTAAAAGATTCTAGAGTCTGCTAGCCTTATTTCCACAGGTAGAGTAGTATTATACGGTACATGACAGGAGAATCAATAATCAATACTGATAGACTGTATGGCTAACCTCTCTCTCCTTTCCACCGCAGCACATAACCCCTGGCGTTAGATAGAGGCACCCATCCCAGCAGCACAGAATCCTGGGAAGCTTCTGCCACACGGAATCCTGTGACAGGCTGCAACCGAGTTGGAGGGAAAATCCCAGCTGTGTGAAGGAATTAGACACATACTGTACATAAACATACTGTACATAAACACACATACACAGATAAACAGACATACTCTACATATATACCGTATATATGCAATATATTGCAATACTGTAAGTAAGATATTGCTATTTCAATTTGTGGAAAAATATTACACTTACTGTATGTAATAAGGTAAGATATACTTTGTTATCCCGTAGGGAAATTTGCCTTGGGCTTCAGGCCTCTGCATCACATATACATAATTTGTTTAATAATAAAACACTTATGTAAACTTGCTCAGGGACTGTAGATGTAAATGATCTTTAAGATAAATCTGATAATAAGCATCTTACCTCTATTTTGAGGTTAGTGTATTTTGAACATGATCCTTTTAACAAATAAATTGAGTAAAAACTAAAACCTTAAAAAACTATTTTTCATCGATACAGTATTTTAGAGAGTTGATACAGTATCGCACAACGTAATATCGCAATACTCAGGTGTAGCAACATTTTCTTACACCCCTAATGTTTACAGTGCGTATATCATCAATAATGCATGTGTGTGTGATCTAATTGATCTGGGGAACAAACAGTGGACTTCATTTAGTGTCCTACTAGAAGTCTGCTGTGATATGAAGATAGTACATTGCATAAATTATTAGTAGATATAGGGGCTTATTTTTAATAATAACTTTAATTAATATAGGTCATAAGGTCCGGTCAGCCATTCGAAACCACCAGTGTGTACACATTCCGCCGCTGTACAAGGACTTAATAATACATACGTACATACATACGCAGGTACAGTACATAATCGCACATACACAGATGAACAGACAGACTCAAACTCAAACACTACATGCCATACATGTTTACAGTGTGTACAATCAGTAATGCCAGTAATCGTATAAGGACTTAACTTACGAGTGGTGACTCTGACAGACACCGGAGATCCCTCTCTGTCCCGGACTAGAGCCATGACCCGGACGTCGTACTGGACTCCCGGGTCCAGCTGGTCCAGGTCTACAGCGGTCGTGCCTCCGCTGACCAGCTGACTTCTCTCCTCCCCTCCTAAGGCAGCACACAGCAGACAACAACATGAGGACATGTAGCTGCCTTCTTCACATTCAGAACACTATCAGAAGTTAGGATCACTTGCAGGACTTACACCAATGCTACTGTATCCTGTAGCTTCTTTAGCACCCACCACTGACTTCCATTGTTTTTAAAAAATGTGAGATATTACGCATCATATATTTATTACTAACCCTAACCCTAATCCTAACCCTACAAATATGATTACCCTCTCTGGTACCGGTAGTATTTATTATACTCAGTTGCACTGGTTTGTTTATGTAGTATACTTTAAGATAACTTTATACTGCCATCTAGTGGCATTGATGTAGCACTGTTAACTCTATTTAGGAGGTGGGTGGCAACATCTGCTATGGGTTCCCTCTCTCTAGCTAAAAATAGCCCATTCTTTACTTAAAAAATGATGGAAACGAAGGATAAAAAACAGATTTTTCATGTTTATTATTAAATGTATTACGGTAAATATTATCAACATGCATAGATAATATTGAGTTACGGATGCCAAGGATGAGTTAAGGATGAGGTTTAACAAATCCCTTTAAGTTATCCAAATTGTGCTACTGTTAAGTATTTCACAGCCAGGCAGACTCTTACCGTCCGTTCTCCTCCAAGTCACACGATATGCTGTTGCTCCCTGCACGCCCACCCACGTTACCCTGACAACTTCATTGCCAGAATCTTGAACTTGTAGGGAGGTCACTTTTCCAACAACAACCTGGTCAGATTCTGCAGGGAAACATTTACAGGTTACCCTTCGCCTACTAGGAGTAGATTCAAAGGTATAGTCAGCTTCTGCAAGCTATTTTTAAGATAATACACATTTAGTCAAATTAACCAAATATCTCCTAGCACTTTGCAATCTTACCATTATCTGTACGTGTTGAAAACATAATCTGATACTTCTACACAGCCCTAGCTTCGTAAATATAAACACAAACAATGTGGCGAACACCATTCACAACAAAAAAGCCATAGTACTACCAGAGCACTATGCTTTGCCTCAAAATGCGTTTCAATGTGTGAGGCAGGGCCGCGGAGGAATTTTGTTTGATTTGAGCTCAAAGTTAGCAAGCGTTCTCGAGAATGACTGACCCTTCCTTTAAATCATGAATATAAAAAATATTACTGCTGATCTCCTGTAAACTATGTTATTGTTGTTATGTTGTTAACTAAATGTTAATATTCTGTGTTAAACGCGTGTGAAGCTGTGAACTTTCTCACCAGCCAGATCAGGGTTTGAGGTTTGGCCGGGCAGTTCATATGGGTTTGACACTTTGTTGTGAATCCGGCTGAATGTGAGCCAACACGGTACAGTATACTGTACCTGTTTTGATGTCCAGAATGGCAGGGGTTCCCTCTCTAGAGCCACTCAGTGGGGACACTAACACCCTGTAAGAGGAGTCTGCCTGTAGGCCATCTATGGTGTAGTCTGTGACACCGGCACCCACGTTCCGAGAGACCTCCACTCCTGTACAATAGATAACCGATGAACGTATGAAAATGACTGTAGCTACACCTCCATTAAAAACTATACGACATACATTATACATATTAACAGTATACTATAATGTATCAATGTGCATTAAGACTTCACTTAATCGGGTATGCCTGTGAACATTAGATATTAGATTAGGTACATTATATATATCATGTGGCTGAAAGTCAATGCACAGAGGAATGCAGACTTGGGCACAGGTTCAGTTGTTGTTCAGACCAAACATCCGAATGGGGAAGAAATGTGATCTAAGTGACTTTGGCTGTGGAATGATTCTTGGTGCCAAAAGGAGGAGGGCTTAGGTCTCTCCTGGGATTTTCACACACTGCCTCTAGTGTGAGCAAAGTGTGAACAACCTCATGGTAGTTCTGTGTGCGAAAACACACTGTTAAAGAGAGAGGTCAGAGGAGATTGAGCCAGGCCGGTTAAAGCTGTCAGGAAGGCTGCAGTAACTCTAAAAGTAACCACATTACAACAGTTCTATGCTGGGAATAATCATGGGGGGGGGGACTACAGCAGCAAGAGTACATGATTATGATTATAGTTACATACACTAAAAAAAGTATGCCTAAGTAGAAAACACACATGCATTAACAGACGTGTTGTCCTCTGAATAGAAGGACCATCACATACATTTTTCATCTTCCTCAATACATATACCGGTATGGTGCCTACCGCCATCCTGTCGCCAAATGACTCTATAGCCAGTTGCCCTGGTGACCGGCGACCACGCAATATGTAGCCTCCGAGATGTGATGTCGACGATGCGTAGGCCGGAGACTGACGAGCCATTGGGCGTGGTCCTAACGGAGAGCGTGGCCACCTCCCCGGTTCGTTCATTGACCATGGCAGCGACGCCTATCGCCACAGGCGCATCTGGCTGCAGTCCGTCTAGGGTGAATACTGAGGCATCCGGCCCTAAAAGTCGCACCTGCTCCAGATCTACGGAGATAGAGAACATGAACCCTGTTCTTTGGACTGCTCCCTCAGACGTTTGTATTTGGTCTTCAACCAGAGTGATATGATACAGTAAAACAATAGGGAAAGATGTGTCAAGGCATTGCACACAGTAAACACTCACTGCTTCCTTGTCTCCAGGTAACCCTGTACCCAGTGGCCCCAACAGAACCTGTCCAGGAAATTCGTATCCTGCGACTGTTTAAATTCGACACTCTAAGGTTGGTTATTCTCCCAACAGCTTGCTCTGAAAAAACAGTGGACACAGTGTTATGTTTAAATGCAGAAATAAATAATATTTTACGACATTATTCAATAAAACTAAAACAATGAAAATGAATAAAATAAGCCATTGTTGAAAGTTACACTTTGTGGCTGGATTTATGCTTGCGGTTGAAAGCAGTGTTACAAAAACATTGCCGTTTCAGTTTAAAGGTCCGCGAGAGCATGACCCTTCCACACCTCAGAAAGAAGTGTCTTGTATACTTCTCTACTCTTCTTGCCAATACAGTGCTCACAGGCTCACATCTTCTCTACACCTCTTCCTGAGAATGTTATTTTTATATTAAGAAAGTAAATGGTTTAGGCTGATGGTTGATGATTAGGCATGGGACGATATTAAAAGTTTACATTAGGATAATCTTGGCCAAAATGATTGCGATTAACAATTTTCTTACATTTTGTTAATTAAGAAATAAATATGTTATTGCATAATAGGATATGTATTGTATAATTGTCCTGTTGTGATCCTTAGTTCTGAAACCATCCACACATCCAATATATCATTTTTATGTCTGGGATACAATGGGCAAGCCCAGCCTTTAGCCATGACTGGAATGATGTGAGCTAATAAATACGTAAGGAAATCAAATTTACAATTGGGCTGTACAAGTGAGCTAGACAGCTTTCTCTAAATAGTCATACTTACGTGACTTAAAGATATTCATGATTTCACGCATTACATTCACCACCATAATATTATCTGAGTATTTTTATTCTGGTAAACGATAAAATCATATATTGTCCCATCCCTAATTATAAACGCTCAGGGCTGCTGATGTGTGTGTGTGTGTGTGCGTGTGTGTGTGAGATCTTTTGTGTAACCACCGCATCTGCCTGGGGTGAGAGCCAAGAAAAAAAAACTAATACCTTTTATCCCTCTTCCTGCCATCTTTGTTTTTAGGGCTTTTGTACTGCATTACATCCTTACAGTACAGATAGTCTGTCCTGCCCTGGTCCTGTTTAATCTTGTTAACCTGGAGTTGCTCATTATGTCACTATTTTTAATACTATTCAGGCTGAAAATGATATGGAAGTAATTCATCCCATATGAGGCATTCATTGTGAAGCTTAGCAGGTTTCTGTTCCGATTCATACAAAAATATGTTTACACTGGTATTAAATGTAACTGCTTGTATTACCTGGTTTGATGTAAACAGTAACAGGGTCCCCTGCATTTTCGCCAACCAGTGCGGTTACGCTGATGGAATAGGACACTCCCTCTGTGAGGTCTCTGAGGTCAAGGGTCGACTGGCTTCCAGGGATGTTGCGTGTTTCCTGTGTCCCCGCTTTGATAGTAGATTCACACAGGTTCCCACAAAGTTACAGTGCAATATTAAATCACACAAAGGAAATTATTAGTTTAGTGATATTCTGTAGTAAAAACAAACACTTTCAAATCATAATTATGGCATACTTACGGAATACAACAGAATACAAAAAACAGTGTATAAATACACATTCATAAGTGAAAGGAAACTTTACAGTACAAACACTACATTTGCAAAATGTTAGTTCTGTTTCAATAAAAAGCTCAGTTGTCTATGCTTTGTGCTACTGTACACTGAGCAAATTATTTTTATTATTATATTGTAAACCAAAGGTCTGAATTAAAGGTATAGTCCGCAATTGTAAGTTAATTGTAAGTTAATTACCTTTTTTTAAATTCACCAAATATCTCCTCGCATTCCACAAGCTTACCAAAAATAAGATCATTAACAATACCCTAAGCTTCACAATGCATTTCCAATGTGTGGGGCTTCTGAGGGAATTTGTTTTGATATGAGCTCAAAGTTAGCTATTATTTTAGAGAATGGCACACCCTGCCTTTAATCATTTGGCTAGCCACAGGGCAGATCTCAAAACCATTAC
Source organism: Typhlichthys eigenmanni (assembly GCA_027564635.1). Lineage (NCBI taxonomy): Eukaryota > Metazoa > Chordata > Actinopteri > Percopsiformes > Amblyopsidae > Typhlichthys > Typhlichthys eigenmanni. The sequence continues at coordinate 7,016 of JAODUK010069812.1, forward strand.
GATCATTCCCACTTTTGGCATTCCAACCTTTTCAAGCAGGAGCTATGGAGTAAATGTACTGACCATCTTGGTTGAGGATGAGGATGCGATACTGTGTGGCCCCAGACACGTCCGTCCAGCCAAGCCTGACAGTACTGCCCTGATACTCCACTACACGCAGGTTGGACACACGTCCCACCGACTGCCCCACTTCAACAAAAACAACAACAACAGCAGTTCAGTCAATGATGACTGCTTCACTAGGCCACAAAGAAGCTCAATGCCATGTTATCATTAGAACCTTTACTTAACCAGGATAGAGATAAAACATGGCTCCTACACGAGGTACCTGTGGGGGAGAAGGAGACGGGCGTGGCCTCCTCGTGTCCGTCGTACAGCGTGTACAGTGTGATGATGTACTCAGTGTTGGGCAACAGGCCTGACAGCACGTGGCTTGTGGTTTCTCTGGGAAAGGACTGGCTCTGCACAGCGCCCTCTGGGAGACAGAAGGAGGGAAACCCACACACAGTGTGACGGACGGACAGATGGATATTTTAATTGTTCACAAGGGGACATTTGTCTTGGACTCCATGCTGCAGTTTGAACACCAGTCAGTGCATTATTGTGTTGGATTACATGTAGCAGGTTACATGATGATAGGAGACCATGTTGGGCCAATCGTCTGCTTGGCGGGTTCCACTGTCGCTGGTGTGTGGAGCTGAACCCCGATTTTTGTGAACTTTGTGGACGATTCAGTATGGTCAATAGAAAAGCGATAAAAATGCCCAAAGGCAGAGCACCATAAAACGCTAAAGTGTATTTTGTTTACCCCCCCAAAAAATACAAATAAACAAACAAAATATTAGATTATCAAGAACATTTTAGCATATTAATCAGTTGCATTGGAAATTCCTAGATAATAAGCAACACACTATTAGCTTGCCCTAATTCACACTTCTGTGTTAGTGTTAGTGTTTAGTAGGTATATCTGTAGTAAAATGGAACGCATGAGTTTGTACTGATATACACACATTATTGCCGCTATAACATGCAAATGGGTCCCCAGGGTCACTTGACCTCTGTCGGGTTGATCTAATCTCATGACAGCTGCTTGGTGGATTCCAGCCTTAAGATACGGATGTGTGATCTTTGTTAGATCTTTGTTACAACCCCCGGGCGCTCACAAGATGCTTATAAGGGGTTCTGACATCCGTTTGAAACCATAAACACTGCTTTATCAATGGGGCATATGGTTTTTATACAATATACTGTATCTGTTATATTATAGTTTAGCTTTTGTGTATGTCAAAAAGAAAAAGTTGTTCATAGCATATGCGTTGCAAACTCTGAACCATTGGGAAATAATTATTGCTTGAGTGTTGATAGTGTACGAATGTGTTATCTGTTACAGCTGATGGGTAGAAATGTCACTGTGCACTGACCTTCCCCCTCCATCCACTCCAAGCGGTAACCCCTAGAAGACTGGATGAGGTTCCACGTGAGACGGATAGAGGATGGGCTGGTGGTAGATGTCCTGAGGATCTGCTGCTCCTGACGTTCTGGGAAACACAGGGAATGTGAGGTGCAGTTGGAACGTTGGTGCAGATGTTGAAAATGATTCATTGACACTCTATAAACTGTATTATTATTATTATGTATTTCCCTTCAAGCATCAAGTGTAATATGGTATATTGTCTCAATGCCAGCTGAACACACATTAAGTGTTGTGTTGCAATGTCCTCTTCCGCATCATTAACATTCAATTATATACAACGGTATTTGAGGTATAAAACACAATACAACATGGATACATGTTTATCGTTCCATACCGTTTATCACACAACATAAATAGCATTGTCTCATTTTAAATAGATTAAAACAAATTCAATGTGTGCTTCCATAGCGCATGTCATTGAAAAACTAAACTAGCCTATGTAATAGACTTCCTGATACACAGTATATCTGCCAAAAAATAATGCTGAAGACAGTGATAGATGGGGGACTAATAGCCCTTATCAGATTTAACAGGATGTCTGTCTGTGTAAATTGGCTTTGCTATCACATGGCAACTCAAGGGCCTGATTCTTACCTTTAGGGCCCCATATGGGTAATATCAAATATGCATGTTGCAGCAAGTTCTACCAAACAATGCTGCATTTGCAGGACTTTTTCCCATAATTTTGCTAAGATGTCAATGTTAAACTTTATAAATCGTAATCCTTCTTTCTATTGACAATGACCATCAACTGAAAAATACTGACAACGCTAAAGTGTTACCAAAAAAAACAAGGATAAAAGCATATTTGTTCATTTAATAGCAATAAATCATTTCATAAATTCCACCCTCTTGTCTAAATCACCCCCTAACAAAATGTACAAGCACTAACTTTATTTGGCAATGCAACAACTTGTAACAAAAGCCACAACTAATAGACTGCAGGAACAACAATATGTTACAGTATATGGACCCAGTCTGCAAGCATTTAAAGAGCTGTAATGGTCCGGTACAAAAACAAACAAGGTCAACTTCAAGTTGGTGTGGTCACTGGTTTGTCTACATTATTTATACATCTTGTCTTGTTGTCAGTGGAAACAGCCCATATAAGGGCTGTTGTCCTTCAGCTCATGGTCCATATGGTGACTCAGCCTTGATTCAAGCAACACAGATCACAGAGGCAAAGACCATCGCACTGGCATTAGTCACCCATGGCAGACGGCTTGAGTGTGTGTGTGTGTGTGTCTATAATAAGTGAGTGTTGTAGAAAGGTTCCTTATACACAGCCAGAGAGAGAAAACAACTGAACAGACGGACTATATTTATCAAGAAAACGATTTCTGATTACAATATTTGCAAGATAAACCACTGGAAGGGCCAGCTATAGTTTACTACTGCATTTTACTATGCTATAACTGTTTTCTTATTGCACAGATGTGTTATTACAGTGCACGAGTGTAAGCCTGTTTTGTTATTGGCCTTGTTAAGGTCAAGAGCTCCTAATAGTGTAAGGAATATGGCATATGGTTAAACCAGAGGATAAGTCTAATAATAACTACTAATAGGATACCATTCAGTAGTTTACTCCTACCTAGCTTGAACCGGGTCGTAGCCACAGGCCCCTCTGCGTTGCCCTCGTACAGGGTGATGATGGTGACGATGTACTCTGTGTCTGTCTGCAGGTTGACCAGAGTGTGTTCCTCGATCTCAGCAGGAACCTCCACCGTGTCGACCTCTTGACCTTTCCGGGAGCAGAAGGGAACATATGAGGATCACCAGACGTTAACAAGCGTGAGAGTGGCCAGAAGGCTGAACAGAGAAGGCATTCCTGACGGTATGAAAGCAAGACAAAGGGCAGTAGTTGGACGTGTTGAGAGCGTGTTGGTGCGAGTGTCTGACCTGTGAACTGTCCCCAGACCACACGGTAGGCCCTGACCCCAGAGACCCCCCCCCACCGTACACGCACACTTCCTTCTGATTCAGTCTCTATATTCAGCTTCTGTACTGCCTCCAGACGCTCTAAAAAAAACACACACACACACACACACACACACACACACACACACACACACACACAGAGAGTCAGTTTAGCCCTTGGGAAAATAATTGTCACTTAAAAGTATAGTCAGCAATTGTAGACTAATTTGTAAACATTATCCTAGCCTTCGCAATGTGTTTCCAATATGTGGTGCAGCGTTTCTGAGGGATCACCCTATGGCATTGAAGGGAGAGGTGTATTCGTTTTAATTTGAGATCATATATCAACAAACCTTCTCCAGAATGACTGACTATACCTTTAGTACTGACACCATTCATGTTGGTTATTGTTTGAGTATCACCAATGTAGCAATATACTGTAGTTTAGAGTATTTTATTACAACAGTGTGTAAAATATGCAGTTTAATATATCTGGTATATTTTCATAAGGATTGCAATGTTGACAGTCGTACTTAATAAAACACAGACAGAGCACAGCAGGACAGAGGAGGGTGTACTCACTGGTGCGGGCAGTTAGGGTGGCGGGGGGGGCTGAGTTTGGCGGGAAGCGAGGGTAGAGGCTTATGGTGTACTCTGTGTCAGGCTGGAGGGAGTCCAGGGTGACAGAGGTGGTGTCGGCAGACAGAGAGAGCTCCAGCAGCTGGCCAGCTGGTTGGCCTGCTCGTTCAGCCAATGACAGCACAGGAAGAAAAGCATTGGTAGTCTGGCAGAGCCATCCTTTACATACTGTACATAAAGCCTGGGACACAGTGCTGGCTAACTGCGTTAGTACCCGCCTACTTGACAAGAGAGATATTTTGATTGGCATGCATAACAACCAACTACTGTATGTAACTCAATGACCAAGTCGGACGTTAAACAATGAAGAATTTGTTGGAGAATTACATGACTCTGGCGGTTTACAGGTCATGTAAATCTGTAAAATGAGTAGGCTACGTTTATTGCTTAAAATAAATAGAACATTTTAAATAAAGTAGAATAAGTAAATAAAGCAGTGAAAATATGGATATATACTTGTGAGTGACAATGCTAACAGCCAATGACCACCAACAGTATTACTTTCCAAAAGTCTGTGTTGAGCTTTAACCAGTCTATGTATCGTTCAGCACAGTTGCTTATGTGACGTAGTGCTAATGTCCGGAAGAGAATGAGGCTAGTGACAACCAAGCTTAAGGTATTGTCTGTAGACCAATGACTGGAAAACCTCTAAACTGCACAAAATATGAAGAATTTAATGTGACACAGTACACATAAGTGTGTGTGTAAACATACAGGATCTGTACAGTGCATCCGGAAAGTATTCACAGCGCTTCACTTCTTCCACATTTTGTTATGTTACAGCCTTATTCCAAATCCTCAAAATTTTAAAAAGTTTAAAAAGTTTGTTTGTCCCACTGAGCACAGTGACCTCCATCATCTGTAAATGGAAGAAGTTTGGCTGAATGCCAAGCGTCATGTCTCGAGGAAACCAGGCACCGCTCATCACCTGGCCAATACCATCCCTACAGAGCGCTCTGGACCTCAGACTGGGGTGAAGGTTCATCTTCCAACAGGACAACGACCCTAACCACACAGCCAAGATAACAAAGGAGTGGGTTCGGGACAACTCTGTGAATGTCCTTGAGTGGCCCAGCCAGAGCCCAGACTTGAAGCTGATTGAGATCTGAATATGGCTGTGCAGAGACGCTCCCCATCCAACCTGCTGGTGCTTGAGAGGTCCTGCAAAGAAGAATGGGATAAACTACCCAAAAATAAGTGTGCCAAGCTTGTAGCATAATGCATTAAAACACTGACATTTATGCCAAAGGTGCTTCAACAAAATATTGAGCAAAGGCTGTGAATACTTATGTACATGAGATTTTATTATTTTATTATTTTTAATACATTTGCAAAAACTTTGTCATTATGGGGAATTGTGTGTAGAATTTTCAGAGGAAAAAAGATTTCAATCAATTTTGGAATAAGGCTGTACCATAACAAAATGTGGAAAAGGTGAAGCGCTGTAAATATTTTCTGGATGCACTGTATGCAACACGAATATCAATAATTTTGTTCATACAAACCTCATATCATTTTCTCACATTCCTTTGATAAATAAAGACCCAGAGTTGTAAACTAACCCTAACTCAGGTAAAAACTGTAACTCGGGTTAAAGCTGAACTACATTTTGGGATGTGTGCAGACTAGCTCTCTACCTCGCCTGTCTCCCGATCAAACTTGCTGATTGAGTCAAGCAACCTGACAAGTTACAATAAGGAGATATGTTGCCGTTAGCCAAGTGTATGGAACGCAACAGGCCCAGAGCTTTCTAAAGCAGCAAATATGCCTAAAATATGTGTTTGTGTGCGCACGCATTTAAGTCTATAAAGTCTATGTCTGTCTGATTTCCCTGCGTCAAGGATGTGCACCTGCTTGAACTACTAACAGGTACAAACATGGCAACCTTCATGGCAGAATACACATGGACTAAATTTAAACAAACACACCGACTGGCAGCTTAGCTACAGCAGAGATGCTCCACGTGACTCTGGCACTCCTGCCACATTGTGGCTTGGAGAAACTTCTGGCACAAATTTGCAATGTTTCCCTTGTACAGGCTGTTTATATCATTCCTCAGGCGAAATCTGTCTTGCGTGAATCATGGCATAAACACCCAGACAAATTCACGCCTTTCTGATACATGCCACACCCTGTCTCTGTTCCTCCATGAAACAGGTGAGAGAGCGATTATAAAGACAGAGTAACACAGCAGAACATTGTAATGAAAGGAAGATTGTAATGAAAGGACTGAGACTGCTCTGAATATATCACTTCACGGGCAGGACACCTGTTAGCTTCTCGGTATTAAGACCAGGCACCACCCTTAAAAAGTAGGATTTTGCATCTATCTTTCTGATTTTGAGATAGTTTGCAACTCTAACTTTAATCAAATCAAATAAATAAAAAATAATTTATACAAATTCTAGATTTTTTTAATTGTATCTCCACTCTGTCAATTGTATCTAGCATACATAGCACATATTTTTTTAATGTACCATGTTGAAACATATATAATTAGAAAGCTTACTTTGCAAATAATATTGCTGGCTAGTCCATATAGACGGCTATATCCTTTAAAGGCGTAGTAATTTGTCCTGAACATTTTTTTATTTAATTGGAAAAGTGTGTTTTAATTACATTAGTCTATATTTGTCAGCCATACTCTCAAAACCACACATTGTTCATGTGCAAATTCATGTTTCTTAGTCTGTAAAGAATGTACATTCACTATATTTCACACAAAGCATCAAAGATCTTATAGTCAGACTTTTTAACTTACTTCATTTTGATTTTAACTGTCATTTTATCAGTAAAATATATACAAAATATGCCTCCGTCATCATGCAAATATAGTTTTTTATATATTTTCATCGAAACATATTTTGATAAACTGTTCAGTATATGTCTGACCACTGAGTGTCTTATTCCAACAAAATCAAGTAAAACATTCTGTCTTTTGTGTTGAAAAACAGATTCTCGTAATATGCAAATTAGCTGATACTCCTAATTTGCAGATATAAATTGTTAAATAAAACTTGTAATACAAAAATATATTTTATTTATATATACTTTCAACTGGTAAGCATTCAGTCTGATATGAGTAAAGGGATAAAAAGTTAGAGAGTGTGTGCATGCATGCCGGTGGCCTACGGAGCATTTGTTTTGGTCTAATGCCTAATTCACACGTACACGGATACTTTTTTAAATGTGGATTTGACTGCTTTGTTTTAAAAAAAAAAAACATCAGATGCAGTGGATAAAGAAGAAGTAAACAAAATATATAACGTTGCACAAGCTTACATTACAAGCAATACATTCAGTTTTCCCTGTCTACACATAATCACTGAATGCAGAGATTCTAAATATTTTGACCCTGGAGGAGTTTAGCCTAATCTTTAGTGATCCTATACACCATCTGAGCATGGATGAAAGGCTGAACCGTGGAGAAACAGCTGCATATTTATAAATAGCCATGTATGTGTGGACTAGCCATGAGAGGCTAGTGCTCTGTGCAGTGTTTCCCAAATGAATGGGTCGTTATCAATCTCTACAGAAGCCTGATAACGACCCATTCATTAGAATCAGGTGTGTTGGAGCAGGGAGACATGTTAAACATGCACGACAGTGGATTCCCAGGACCAAGGTTGAGAAACACTGCTCTAGTGTGACACCTAGTGGCAGAGAATCATACAGTCCCTTTAATCAATGCAAATGTCATTTGTACACAGTTAACACATTTCCAGTGTGATGTGTGCCTGACCTTGTGGACCATAGGTGAGTCTGTAGCCCTGGAAGGGAGGAGAGGAACGGTCCCAGGCCAGCGCGAGAGTGAAGAAGCCCGACTGAACCAGACGGAGGCCAGACGGCCCTGGCAAGGATTCTTAAAGAGAAGGAAGTTAACATGCATCAGGAAGACACACTAACCTCATGTGTTGAGCTAGTGTATTTTAAAGTGATAGTAACACAGTGAGGTTGTCGTGCGTACTGGTCCGTTGCTTGGCCGACACAGACTCCCCCACACTGTTGGGGTACTGGGCAATGACCGTCACCAGGTAGTCAGTCCCAGACCTCAGGCGTCGAGCAATAAAGCTAATTTGGTTGGCAGCCACCGTCTCCTACAGAACAGATAAAGGACCTCAAGGGAAATGCTGTAAAAGTGCAGCAAACGCCGAACTTGGAGAGGGAAAGAGACAGCGTTTGTCTGCCTGTATCAGGAATTCCTCCCCTTCCCCCCACCCCCCCGCTAATGTTTAATCTTTAAAATCATCAAGTGAATATCCACCCATTAGACATGACTCATACGACTCAGCGCCATAACTAAGCAGGCATCAATGCTTCAGCACCTACAATTAGCCCTTTTACTAGAGGTGAAAACCACACGCTGTTTCTCATCCGGAGGTGCTAAGGACCAAACAGGTTAGAATTAACGCACCTGCCGTAACTCTGCTGTGATAGGCTGGCCTAGTCCAGACAGTGGAGTGTACTGGACCGCATAGCCACTCACAGGCCCTCCGGCAGCACTCCAGCGAAAGCGGAGCGTATCTGAGGTTTGGGCCGTGAACTGGAGGTTGGAGGGACCAGTAAAGGCCTCTGGGTAAAAGGGTAAAACAGAGACACGCATGATTAGGTTACATGCTACGTTAGCTATTGTTGTACTGTAGTTACTATCGAGCTAGATATTTATGATGCGTTTCATTTGGATTTGAGAAAAAGATTAGGTTATTAGGTTATAGATTATGCTAAGAATGTGACACCAAGATAACATTCTCCACTTTGCTGAGTAGGGGCCAAGACACCCTATCAGAAATTCAGCATTTGAATTATATTGGCCTATATACCCTTTTACTGTTTACAAACAATGATGACGTACATACACAAGCGTGCAGTTTCGCAACACGAGTAGTATGAGTCTAATGACTTTTCACGCTATGCAAGAACGTTAACAACCAAAGATCACGTTTAATTGCTTTCAGCTCATAGTCTAAATGCCTAGAAGCTGCCGGTTGATACAGCGTGCCAAAACAATTATCTGACATGGTGAAATATCAAATGTTTTTAGCTAGGTTACGTAATTAAGCATATTGTTCACAATGATTGTGTTTCCCTCCAGTGGGCCAGTTTGTGCACAGTCTCTGCTTGTTTGTACTATCGATTTTGTCTACTTGTTTGTCTACTTTGTGTAAAAACTGACCAAAATGACAAAAGTGGATTTTATCGGTTGTATTCCCGCTTTAAAGACATTTAAACTGGAATGCAAGGAGAAGATAAATTATCATCTAGGGTACATAGCAGGTGAAATAATGATGAGTGATAAGGATAATGGCAAAATAGATAATTTCTGTATTATACTGTATATATGGGGCTTAACGGGACTTCTGTTGCAACATACTGTATGTGTGCATATCGTCGCTGTCCAATTAAAACCACGTATCTCCACTTTTGACGATTTTGACATTTTACTATAGATGGAACATTCACATTCTCCTCTATCTACTGTTAGTATTAGGGGTCGAAATGACCAATGAAAATGTGTTTTATTTCGTCATCTACTTAACAAGTATCTGCGTTGGATGTCAGA